>QNUK01000491.1:285828-320828 GCA_013621035.1 Clarias magur
CTCAGTAAAAGTGCCCGATCAGCCCTGAACACACGACACACCTCATGGCTGTTAGAAGCTTTCTTACGCCAATTGAAACATCTGTTGCAGCTGTGCCAGACTCTCCAAGGCTAAAACGCTATAAATTGAGAGGGTTTAGCGTAGCGCTGAGTGATGAAGAGGCGGACGATGTCGTCCGACGTGTAATCCATCACTGCAAATTGGCCACATGTTTGCGTGTGCTGGGAGCACGCCGATCCGTTCGCCGAGGCTAATCCGACTTAAACAGGTTTACCCTCATTCTGCCAACCACGCTTCCCATGAGGCAGTGCACGAGGCACCCGGCTGGCGCCTCACACTTCTTGGTATATGACAGAACCGTGGCAAGAGCAAGCATTTTGGCAAAACTTGCCAAGAACTTCAAGGGAGGAGGCAGAATCCGCATGAATGCACTGGTGCTAGCTAGCGCTATCGTTTCTGTAGCAACAGCTCGATCAGAGAGACGGGTACGGCAGGCACATCACACCTCACAGGGACGTGTGTCCTCACGGATAAAGAACAAAGCCCATGTGCCCGTGTTAAGGACATGCAGAATGTTTCATCCTGAAAAGTTGACTTTTGGCAGCGCTGTAAAACTCGCAGTAAAGAAAAGTGAGCAGGATAAAAAGCGCCCAGGGTTTTCTGTCGTAATGGTGGAAAAGATATCACATGAGATAAGTAAAGGATGTTTTGTTGTTGTTGTTGTTGTTGTTGTTGTTGTTCGCTCGCCTCGCAGGTAACACCTGTTTTGTTTTTTTTTTGTAAGGAGTGATGATGCTCATGGAAGGAGTCTCCAGTGTCGAAGCTAAAGCAACAACTTAAATTTTTCCCACCATCTTCAAGACAAAGAATCGTACGCTTCTCTCTGGTTTTCTCAGTAACAAGACAATTTAACAACAACCTGCTGTAACATGAGTGAGATCAGGAACTTTAAGTGGAACTATACAGTAGACGTGTGCGTTTGACTGTTCGTTAAAAAAAAAAATAATAAATAAGGGGCGCACACGCCAATCCATTCTAAGATGGCTGAATTTAGGCTACCGGTGTAGTAGTGAAGACCGAACAGCGCCACCTGCAGTCCTGGAGGATCCAAGCATGATCCATGTGTCCATTATGCTACCTGATAAGTGTATACCAACTTCACACATGCTCGTAACGGGCTGTTAAATATAAAGCACTTTTATTTCATCATGTCAGGAAAAAAAAAATGATACATTTTTTTTTTAAATCTTTCGCTTTTCAATGTTTAAAGTGGCATATTGCTAAATATAGTAGAAACCAGTGGCGGCCGCGCTCAATACGTCAGGTTAGGAGAAATGCTCCTTTAACATGTAAGTATTTAACATAATAATTACTTATTTTAATAATGAAATGGAGTCATTTAGTCACAATATTCCGCTGTATTTCTTAATATAATTTATTTACAAAAAAATAAAAAATAAATAATAATAATAATAATCTGTATTACGTTCATTTGTGCTGGTGTACGCGGGGGCGCCGGGCGAACGAGCGTCGGTTCGGCACGTTTCTACATTTTTGAAAAGCATGTGACCTGAGGCTGAGCTCTGATTGGATCTTTCCAAATCATCCTTGGGGCGGAGCACTGTGCACCCCGAACCCGCCCACTTTTGTTCTTAGCCAATCAATGTTGTTTTTCACATATTCGGGCTCGTGTGATTGGACCGTTCTCAGCGAGTCTTTTCCAGCACTTCTTACGGCGAGCGGAGCTGCTGACTGGACGTGATGCGAGTCAGGACTTTATTTCATACGAGTAGTAATGATGCGCGATCACCTGATCAATGCCTATTTACAGGCGAGTATTAAAAGTGTCATTAAAATTTTTTTTTGCACCAGCCGCCACTGGTAGAAACTGTGTACAAGTTTTTAGGAAGACACCCAGAGATTATTATTTACTCTTAGTGTCCTACCGCGGTATCCGTGGCGACCAGCAAGTTCAGAATTTAACTGGATGAGAGTCTTGTTTACATGACGGTGAAGTTCCTGAAGTTCATCTTTTTGTTTCATTTAATTATTTTATTATTATTATTATTATTATTATTATTATTATTATTATTTAAAACGTAACAGATCGGAAAAAAAAAAAATTCATTTCAAACAAAGCTGAAGTTAGAAGAAAAATGTTTATTCTGTACTGTACATCCACACACACACACACACACACACACACACACACACACACACACACACACACACACACACACACACACAGAGTGGAGGAAGGAACAAGAGCATATAGAAGCATGAAGAAGTCAAAGCGTTTACTGTGTGTGAATCCCTCAAGGCCGGACGCTTTTATTGCCTTCGTGTTTAAACCTACACATTCCGGGAAAGAGTGAAAAGAAGACACACTCCTCGTGGGCTGTGGAGGGGAAATGTTACGCAACGTGCTTGCACAAACACACACCACACACACACACACACACACACACACACACACACACACACACACATGATGTTCTGGTGGACTAAACTCCCTCAGGTTTGGCTTTTTTTTTTTTTTTTTGCTTAAGGAAAATTAATCTGTCAGTGAAAAGGTAACATTTACCGAGACCTTTCTCACAATAGGCAACATCGTGTGTGTGTGTGTGTGTGTGTGTGTGTGTGTGTTTGTGGAAGGAAGGATGGTTTGTTAGGATGAGCATGAAATAGTATGTATAGCTGCAGAGTCTACATGACCTTTGAATAATTCAGGAAATAGAGGCGTCTGGGGAGCGACGCTGATTAGTGGTCTTGAAGGAAGTGCAAAGTCATTTTGTCCCGAGTCTGAAGCAGCGCAGGGATTTAGTTCGTCCTAAAACTAAATGTCACATGGACCTTAACCGGTTCTTGTTATTACTCTCTCTCTCTCTTCTTATTTCTCCACAAATCAGAGAGTCCGCTCCACGTTTTTGTTTTTTTTTTGCAGACACCGTTATCCAGACCGACTGATGTTTTCATCCCGTCTGATGTTAACAGTGGCAACTTGGTGGTGTCGGGGTTTGAACCCGGAACCTTCTGATCAGCAGTCCAATGCCTTAAGCCCTGCTATCCTCTAAATTGTAAACATGAGCCGCCCCACTTTGGGTCTTCTGCTTGTAGAGGAGTCGTGGAACGCCGGTGGTCATCCAGTCTGGGATAAGGTTTTTAAACCTCTTACAAACTTTATTCTTTGCTTTGAGTACTGTAGGTCTTGGTGAAGCAAGCTAAAATCTCCTCATCCAGGAAGGCTGGATCGTGTCTGGCCCAGGAGCTTTGCAGTAGTTCCTGGCTCGTTTCAGGGTGTGAAGGTTTTTTATCGAGTCCAAGCTTGAGGCGCTACTTGCTGGTGTGGCGTCTCCTGTTTGTTCTGCCCCATTGGGTTGCAGGGTATCAGGCCAAAATGTCTCACTTGCTGAATTGCATTTTTTGTTGATGTTGTTGTTGTTGTTGTTGTTGTGCTTTGTCCCTTTTATCCCAGGCATCACCGCATCTGATCATTTCTAGCCAGGCTTTGGGACTGGCACTACATGCAGTCGCGGGGTTGTCGGGGACATACTGTAGGGTTAAGGATCTTACCTAAGGACAGAACAGTGTCAACCTGGCAGTGGTAGGACTTGAACCCCTATCCTACCCTGTCAGCAACCCAGGACGTCAACCACATGAGTCGCCACAGACACCCAGACGTGCTCCTTGACTTGGCTGGTTTCCTGTTGGAGTTGGTGGCAGACTGTAGTGGTTGGTCCACTTTAAAGCCTTGTACTGATGAGTCACAGCTTACACATGCTCAGTCTTTGTCCTTTCAGTCAGTGTAGCTGTCTCTGATGTTAGGTGTTAAGTGAGAAAAGTTACATTTGCTAGATTTGATGTCCAAAGCCGCCTTATCACATTATCACAGGGCCTGTTTATGTTTTTTTTTTTTTCAAATCAAATAAAACAATGTACTGTATTTGTCACATGCACAGACACACACCATATGATTTTTCTTCTTCTTTGTATTATTATTAGTAGTAGTAGTAGTAGTAGGTGTTTAATGTATTCATGTTTTCCATATATTCATTCATTTATCCAGCCGTCCATCCTTCCACGCGCCCATCCATCCATTCATCAGAAATCACCCTGTGCTTCATTCAATATAAGATTGCTCTTTTTTATTTTTATTTTTTTTTCATTACAGATGTGCACATCTGGTTTCATTTCCTTTCCCTCATGGCCTTTCACCCCACGACCTCTACAATATGAGCGTGTTAACCGCAGACTCCCGAACTGATAAACCCTAAGACCATTAACCAGGGGTTTAATTTCCTACTGATATCCTCTCCGTCTGCTCCTGACAGTTTAACACCTTCAGCAGTGAAAGATCCGACGGTGGATGTAAGGGTTCGAATAGGGATCAGGAACGTTCAGGGGAAATAAATAATTAAATAAAAAAATTTTTTTTTTTTTTTTAAATCGATGGAAAATGCAAATGCTTTGCTTATGTTCCTTGTCCATCGGTTCACCCATGTTCCATCGCTGATTCCACTCCGGGTCATGGCAATGATTTGGTCAGGCGTAATTTATTTCACATTCTCGCTCTAGTTTTTATTTTAAGGTCAACAGAAACAATGCGTCTGCCTGCGCTGATGCGTCGTTATGATAGCGAACGTACAGATTGTGGTCTGGTTGCCATGACAACAAGCATCATATGCTTTTATTTATTTATTTTTTATTTTTTTTATTTCTTTTGCTATGTTTTCTCATTCGGCCCTGCCGCTACACCGCTCATGCGCTAAGTATGTTTCGTCGATTGTGATCACCGGCGTTTCACTCCTAGAGTGTGCTCCTGAAAACCATCGAGTGTATCATGATTTTTTTTTTGTGCGTCTCGATTTTTATGGTTCTGACTTTTTCTGTGTAAGTGGTAAGAGTGTGAGTTTGCATCTACAGTAGCCTCATAATCAAGCCCAATGGATGAAGTAACACAGAAGGTGGCATGACATATATAAAATCCATGCATTATTCTTGACCTAATTAGTTCCTCAACACCAAATTAACAAACAAACAAACAAACAAACAAACAAACAAACAAACAAACAAACAAAAAGCACAACTGGCCATGAAACTGCAGATCTGGAACTGCTCTGTCCTGAAAGTTTCTCTGACACTGGAGACTCCTTCCTTACAGACCCTTTCCCATGCCAGTGTTTATACGTTTTATTTTTATCTGTGTATGTGGATCATATCAGTATGCGTTTCTGCGAACAGAATCAGTAACCTTTTACAACATGAATCAACACCTTCTGACCATTCAGACTCTGAAACGCTCACAGATCTCCATGACGGACTTTAAGGCTGTAGTGGTGATTTGCGTTTCTTCGTCTCATACTTTCTCTGTCTTTTCCAGCTTGTGCCAAAAGATATTAAAGCCTGAGGCGTGGCACAGACCCAGGCACTACATTAGCTCGTAAATTCTCAGATACACACACGCACACGTGTGCAAATGCTAATGTTAGTGCGGAGAAGAGAAATGAATTCAAATGAACGGTTCAGGAGCGTGTCTTTTAAAATGAAACATAAATGTTAATCATTGAAATGGAAAGCGAAAGCAAACAATGGGTTCATATTAATATCGAGAAGCTTCAGCTTAACTGTAAGAAAAAAATCTTATTTTTAAAGGATGTGAGAATAGCTATAAGGGGAATTCCTTCAAAGTGTTTCAGAGTCATTTGCTGCAGAATATTTAGATGCATTTAGAGCTTCAAAGCTTCAAAGCAATTAATGTAAGGGCTCGGGTGCACGTGACATGTTCACACTCCGCTTCACTTACACCCGGCTGTGCTGGAATCCGAGTTGTTCCTTTAGAGCGTCTGGTCAATAAACGTAACTAAGTGGATAAATAGCAATTTCCAGAATTGTTTGCTGAGAATAAAACAAGGATAGTAAAACAAAACAAATCTAATTATATATACATTTGCTGTTTCACTTCATCTTTCAAATCAAGTCGGAAATGATGTAATACTGAACAACACTTACAGTAGGGGTGCAGCATTCTATATATTTTATTTATTTATTATTTTTATTCAAATGATTAAAATCTTTATCCTGTGAATTCAATAAATTAATGGACAAAATTTCTACACTGGTTAATTAGAATAAATATGCAATAATAATAATAATAATAATAATAATAATAAGTTTTCTGATCTGAACAGGCAGATGAACATATGCTTGTGTGTTTTTGCTCCGTGGTTACCTCCCAGGTTACTCAGTTGTCATGGCAACTAATCTGGATATTTTCCCCCCTTGAATCTGAAAGTAAAACATCCTGATTTTCTTTTTAAATCATCGATTAAGGTATCTGCCTTCATGGAACAAAACCCCAGACACTTCATGGACATTTATTTTTTTTTTTTTTACTTTTAACAAAAACTGAAATATTGTTTAATACTGTAAATATTTACTTTATACAGTATGTTTGATTTGTGTGTAAACATAGTGTACAAAGATAGTGTATTAAAAGAGTGGAAAAGATGTGTATAGAGTGTATAAACAGAATGTACTGTATAGAGGGTGTGTGTAAACAGAGTGTATAAACGAAGTTTATGAACAGTGTATAAACAGAGTGTATGAATGGAGAGTATAAACAGAGTGTATACACGGAGTGTATAGACGGAGTGTATAAACGGAGTGTATAAATGGAGTGTATACACAGTGTATGCATGGTGCGTATTAGTGGAGTGTATAAACGGAGTGTACTCACAGTGAATACATGGTGTGTATTAGTGAAGTGTATAAACAGAGTGAATAAACAGAGTGTATAAATGGAGTGTATAAACGGAGTGTATAAATGGAGTGTATACACAGTGTATGCATGGTGCCTATTAGTGGAGTGTATAAACAGAGTGTACCCACAATCAATACATGGTGTGTATTAGTGAAGTGTATAAACAGAGTGTATAAATGGAGAGTATAAACAGAGTGAATAAACAGAGTGTATAAACGGAGTGTATAAATGGAGTGTATAAATGGAGTGTATACACAGTGTATGCATGGTGCCTATTAGTGGAGTGTATAAACAGAGTGTACCCACAATCAATACATGGTGTGTATTAGTGAAGTGTATAAACAGAGTGTATAAACAGAATGTATAAACGGAGTGTATAAATGGAGTGTATAAACAGAGTGTATAAACAGAGTGTATAAACAGAATGTATAAACGGAGTGTATAAATGGAGTGTATAAACAGAGTGTATAAACAGAGTGTATAAACGGAGTGTATAAACAGAGTGTATAAATGGAGTGTATAAACAGAGTGTATAAACAGAGTGTATAAACAGAATGTATAAACGGAGTGTATAAATGGAGTGTATAAATGGAGTGTATACACAGTGTATGCATGGTGCCTATTAGTTGAGTGTATAAACAGAGTGTACCCACAATCAATACATGGTGTGTATTAGTGAAGTGTATAAACAGAGTGTATAAATGGAGAGTATAAACAGAGTGAATAAACGGAGTGTATAAATGGAGTGTATAAATGGAGTGTATAAATGGAGTGTATACACAGTGTATGCATGGTGCCTATTAGTGGAGTGTATAAACAGAGTGTACCCACAATCAATACATGGTGTGTATTAGTGAAGTGTATAAACAGAGTGTATAAATGGAGAGTATAAACAGAGTGAATAAACAGAGTGTATAAATGGAGTGTATAAATGGAGTGTATAATTGGAGTGTATAAATGGAGTGTATAAACAGAGTGTATAAACAGAGTGTATAAACAGAATGTATAAACAGAGTGTATAAACAGAGTGTATAAACAGAGTGTATAAACGGAGTGTATAAATGCAGTGTATAAACAGAGTGTATAAATGGAGTGTATAAATGGAGTGTATAAACGGAGTGTATAAACAGAGTGTATAAACGGAGTGTATAAATGGAGTGTATAAATGGAGTGTATAAATGGAGTGTATAAACGGAGTGTATAAATGGAGTGTATAAACAGAGTGTATAAATGGAGTGTATAAATGGAGTGTATAAACGGAGTGTATACACAGTGTATGCATGGTGCGTATTAGTGGAGTGTATAAACGGAGTGTATAAACGGAGTGTATAAATGGAGTGTATAAATGGAGTGTATACACAGTGTATGCATGGTGCGTATTAGTGGAGTGTATAAACGGAGTGTATAAATGGAGTGTATAAATGGAGTGTATACACAGTGTATGCATGGTGCGTATTAGTGGAGTGTATAAACGGAGTGTATAAATGAAGAGTATAAACGGAGTGTATACACGGAGTGTATAGACGGAGTGTATAAACGGAGTGTATAATTGGAGTGTATACACAGTGTATGCATGGTGCGTATTAGTGGAGTGTATAAACAGAGTGTACCCACAGTGAATACATGGTGTGTATTAGTGAAGTGTATAAACAGAGTGTATAAATGGAGAGTATAAACAGAGTGAATAAACAGAGTGTATAAATGGAGTGTATAAATGGAGTGTATAAACAGAGTGTATAAACGGAGTGTATAATTGGAGTGTATAAATGGAGTGTATAAACAGAGTGTATAAACAGAGTGTATAAACAGAATGTATAAACAGAGTGTATAAACAGAGTGTATAAACAGAGTGTATAAACGGAGTGTATAAATGCAGTGTATAAACAGAGTGTATAAATGGAGTGTATAAATGGAGTGTATAAACGGAGTGTATAAACAGAGTGTATAAATGGAGTGTATAAATGGAGTGTATAAATGGAGTGTATAAACGGAGTGTATAAACGGAGTGTATAAACAGAGTGTATAAACAGAGTGTATAAATGGAGTGTATAAATGGAGTGTATAAACGGAGTGTATACACAGTGTATGCATGGTGCGTATTAGTGGAGTGTATAAACGGAGTGTATAAACGGAGTGTATAAATGGAGTGTATACACAGTGTATGCATGGTGCGTATTAGTGGAGTGTATAAACGGAGTGTATAAATGGAGTGTATAAATGGAGTGTATACACAGTGTATGCATGGTGCGTATTAGTGGAGTGTATAAACGGAGTGTATAAATGAAGAGTATAAACGGAGTGTATACACGGAGTGTATAGACGGAGTGTATAAACGGAGTGTATAATTGGAGTGTATACACAGTGTATGCATGGTGCGTATTAGTGGAGTGTATAAACAGAGTGTACCCACAGTGAATACATGGTGTGTATTAGTGAAGTGTATAAACAGAGTGTATAAACAGAGTGTATAAACAGAGTGTATAAATGGAGTGTATAAATGGAGTGTATAAACAGAGTGTATAAATGGAGTGTATAAACGGAGTGTATAAATGGAGTGTATAAACGGAGTGTATAAATGGAGTGTATACACAGTGTATGCATGGTGCCTGTTAGTGGAGTGTATAAACAGAGTGTACCCACAGTCAATACATGGTGTGTATTAGTGAAGTGTATAAACGGAGTGTATACACAGTGTATGCATGGTGCGTATTAGTGGAGTGTATAAACGGAGTGTATAAACGGAGTGTATAAATGGAGTGTATAAATGGAGTGTATACACAGTGTATGCATGGTGCGTATTAGTGGAGTGTATAAACGGAGTGTATAAACGGAGTGTATAAACAGAGTATAAACCGGGAATGAACAGAGTATATTAACAAAAGTAAGGCCGACTCCAGCAGCCAGAGAATTTGCAGGCAGATAAAAAAGGCTCCGTCAAGTGAGGAGACCGTCTGCATCACTGCTCAGTGTGTGTGAGGATCCTGACGAGCCCAGAATCTGTGTGTATAAACAAAGTACTCTGTTCTACAATGTAAAGAAAAATTCATACAGGCTGATGAGAAATAAGGAACACACACACACACACACACACTTTCCATTTGCTTTATTTGTTCCTCCTTCCTGTCTAACTGCAGTGTGTGATTGAACTCAATTACAGCATGACGCATTAATACTAAGAACATGCTGAAATGAAAGAGTGTAGGAGCGCGGGCCGTGGTGTAAGTAAATAACCTCAGCAGGTAAACTCTGTGACAGACGTAAACGCCGGGTCTTTAGAGGCTAAAAGGTTTTGTGGTTTGAGCGAGTAATTATCCCTCAGTGCCAGGTGCGCTCCTGTAAAACGCCGGCTCTGGCCTCTCAGAGACACTTTAATCAGATCCGCAATCAGGTCCAGGAGATTTAATTCAATTTCCAGTTGCTGGGGAGCAGAAGCGTGTTGTGTGAGCGTGTGTGTGTGTGTGTGTGTGTGTGTGTGTGTGTGTGTGTGTGTGTGTGTGTGTGTGTGTGTGTGCGTGTGTGTGTGTGAGCGCGCGTGTGTGTATGTACACGTGTCCATCGTATCAGCAGCTCTGCAAATGTACATGCGCAGAAGCGTTTATAATATCACTCGAATTTACATTTACAGACCATTAATTTTAATATCAAGCACATCAAATGATATTTCCGCAATTAAACGTTCATAACTGTATTATTCATTCATCAAACCCTACAGAGAAAAGTGTTTTAAAGTCATCACACTCATTTCTTCTGTGAACTTCCACCGCCACGTTGTTTTTCTTTTTCCTTAATTAGTCAAATATTTGCACTTATACTTCACTTATATTTCACGGTACCTGAACACCACACCACTGCTGAATCCGGAGCTCTGATTGGTCAGGAGACGTTGATTAGTTCTCGATCAGTGCAGTTCTGACAGCTTCAGATCACAGGTTATTATTCAAATACATTATCGTTTCTATGGTAACAGCTTATTGATAGGGATGTTCATGTGAAGCCAATTTTAAAATAATTGAAGAAAAATGTTCTTGTGTGTGTATTTGATGTGTATAAAAGGAGTCTCCAGTGTCAGCGCTTTGTATTAGAGGTAAACCTGGGACAGGACGGAGGAGCTGTACGGCAACTTGACTAGCTGTGGTTTTTTATTTAATTAATGTCCATGGAAGGAGCCTCCAGTGTTCATGGATCTCAGTATTATTTATTTATTTACCTACTTACTTACAGGAACATGTTTTCATATTTCAAGAACACGTGTATACGAGTTATATGAGAATTACTGTATATTATAACCAGCAGATGAACTGATTGAGTTTTGGAACTGATTCAACCAGGGTCAAGGTCACGGCAAGGTCAAACATCTGGAAAAATTATTTGAAGCATATTTGAAGGCTATTTCAGTCACACACACACACACACACACACACACATGCATTATGAGAAAAAGGATTAGTCTGGTAGCCGACGGAGGCGTCCTCATGGACGATCCTGGCATCGAGTCCTTCTTGTTTCAAATCTTTTTAAAGGATTTTAGAGATTTTGTACAACAGTCTGCTTCACTCTAAAATAAATGTGACCCTTTTTTTTTTTTTTTTTTTTTGCCTGTAACACCCCCGACTTTCCATCTGCTGTTCAACACCACGGGCTCAGAAACCTCCATCCGTCCTCCACTGACTCTCTCTCTCTGCCGTCCAAGTCCCAGTCCCAGTCCCAGATCCAGCATAAGCTCTCACGCCGTCATGGGATTCATCACGTCTTCCCTGCAGTGGGGGAAAAAAAAAAAGAAAACCCAGGCCAGGAAAGAAACCATCCCTGCAGTGCGGCATTAATCAGCAGATGATGTATTCAGATTTCACTGATCACTTCCCATCACATGGTCATTACACTGCACACACACACACACACACACACACACACACACTTCATTCCTCTTATTAACTAACCATCCTGTTTCTGCACATCGACTCCGCGACTCTGCGACTCCGGCCTGCGTAGCATCACTCAGTGGTGGGAGGAAACAGGATAATGGATAATTTGTTCGTATTTTTTTCAATATTTCCAAACAACTATTCGATAAAGGAATGCTTGCATATGGAACAAACTTCATAAGGAAGGCGTTCATGAGGATACATAACTCATAGAGCACGTATACTGTACACTAATACAGTAGGTCAACTATTTGTGTCAACTAGTTTCATACAGTAAATATTTGTAAATGTTTGTTAGCTGAGGTCTGTAGCAAGAAAGACTGATTTTTTTTCTCCCCATTTTTTTTTTTTGTTCGGATAATGAAAAAAATGTATTCATAACAGTAGCATTTATAATACTACACAAGAGCTTTATGTCAACTGACAAATAAGGTTTGTCCTTCACAAAGGTTTGTAAATGTCTCTTCTTCCAACTGGCCTCAACTGACAAACGCAGGTTGATAAAAGACTTGAGCACTTGGGCTACATATACAGCGTAAGCCCTTTATAATAACTGACATTAACCTTACTAATAGCATTTTTAAGACGACGTACAGTATGACATCGGCTGTACATAAGCGTCTACATCAGCCCACATGGCAACTGAAACGAATCTGCAAAACTATTAGCAAAGGCTTATTCCATCAAGAAGACTGCTTTGTCAGCTGTTTGACATCTGGTTGACACAGCACTTGGATAGAGTTCATAACTCGACATACAGTAACATCTACGTAATCCTTTAATGACAGCTGGTGTGAATCGACATACATGTTTGTAAAGGCTAAGTTTAACAGGAATCAGCTGATAAGCTTCATGGCTTGTAAGTTTTAATGGCAGGGTGACATAAGACGTGTGGAATTAAGGGTAGTGGTCATTAGCATACATTACACCTACATATGCATTTCATTTCAACTAATATACAAACACTTGTAAAGACTTCTTCCAGCTGATACACCTAACACGAACTGTTTATGTCTATTTTAATGTTAAACACTTGTCAAGTGACAGATTTTTTTTTTTTTTTTTTTTACGAAAACCATTTTTATATTTATATATGTTTATGATATTTGATCAGCGCTGTATTGGCTCAGATTCATACACCTGCATACACAGTTACAGCTGAGTGCAAAAGTTTGTGCACCCCTACATAAAATGAAGACATTTAGTTTACTTTATAAATTGTCAACATGTTTGAATAAAGTTACATTTTGGTATAACTTTGTTTGATTAAAAAATGATGGGGTGTGAAAACTTTTGCACATCCAATTTTTGTGTGGGTTGGTTAGAATGTTTGTTTTTTCTTTCACCTTTAGGTTTTGCTTAAGATTTTTTGATAGAGGGGTATTTTTAATTCTAAATGAGTCGGGGTTGGGGGGGGGGGGGCGCAAAGTTTTGCCCAAATTTAGCTTCATTTGAATAAAAAAAAAAAAATTGACAAGGATACATACATGTATGAAGAAGCTACTGTTTAACTGCAGCATGTTAATGCGTTAGACTTTACAAGAGACAATTGATTCTGATCTAAGAAGGTGAGCAATTCAGTATGAAACATCTGATTTTTGATTTTTTTTTTGTATTATTGAAAGATAAAAAAAAATTATAAATAAAAACACAGAAGGCCCACTAATGACACAAAAACACAAAACACTCCTGCTCATTAATCTTCCATCATCTCATTATTGCAAGTGTGTGTTCGGAGAAAAAATAAAATAAATCGACTTTGAAGCATTCATTATTCCTCGTAGCACCTCCAGATCTGCCTGACCTCTGACCTTTTAGATTTACACTTCATTAAAATCTGCATGTGATACATTTTCTCAGAGTTTCAACAATAAAAGAATAATAAATAAATAAATTGCGGAGTCGGTGATGAGTTTATTACAGAGTCTCGATCGTCCTGTGACTATAAAGTTTGTTTCGTTCATTTTTTTATGTGATGTGACTTTTCTGATAATAATAATAATAATAATAATAATAAGAGATTAATGAAAGATTGGTGAAATCATTAGTCTACTGTTATATGCCAGGACTAGACCTAGAGTTCAAATGTCATAATCATGAGGAAAGAAAAGAAAAAAAAAAAAAAAAGAGATGTCTTTGTCTGTGTTTTTTTTTTTTTTTCTCAACTGATTTGTTCATGATTTTAATGAGATGTTGCCGTTTTAGTTGTTTTACAGTAATAACACACAGTCGTTTTGAACTCCACGATCTCTGTCCTGAACTCAAACTCGGCCCATGATACAGACACATGCTTTTCTACAGCCGTTGTATTTTTCGCTTTATCTTCTGCAGAATAAAGCAGATATCGATCTGTTGACCCCCCCTCCCCCCCCCCGCCCCCCCCCCCCCCCGCCTTCGCCGGAGCCGAGCCCTTTATGCTCCACAGCCTGGTGTTTGCACGCCTGATTCCCCGCGGGTGCAATACGCATCATGAGGTCTGGAGTCAGTCGAACGACCCGCGCTCTGGTCTGGATTAGCGACTGATTAGCGCAGGATCCCGCGGGACCAGTGATCACGACGGGCCATTGGGAAAAATATGTTGTTCGACTTTACCGAGTCCAGTGATAATGGAGGGATGAGTGTGTGTGTGTGTGTGTGTGTGTGTGTGTGTGCAGACTTGTGTGGACAGGCATTGACATGTGTGGTGGGTTCAAAAGGCAAGTTTGCTCTCGCTTTCCCAGAAATGTCATTACATCGCTAGAAAAACAAATGCCAGCGAATGAAAACACCCAGTGTGGCGCTGCTGTGGTAAAATCATCAACACCGGGGTGGAACTGCTGAAGTTGATCACTTTTCTATAACAGAATGTTCCAAACGTGGTTTCTTTCTTGCGATTATAATGACGTATTTAATAATGAATGACATGTTTGTTTGTTTGTTTGTTTGTATTCCGTGAAGAATGCTCACTGGTGTTTATTGACTCACAGCTCAGGTCTTTGTTATACATAAACAAACAACAACGATCAATTAAGCCCGTTCAGTCAAGTCAGGTATCCGTTTGAACATTTCACTTTGTTCGTGCAGGCGTATGAGAAACCCAGAGCCGTGAGTCGACACGTTCTTCTGCCACGTCCATCACTCGTCCTCCGCGTCCCCATCGATTCACGACTCCGAGCCGAGAGGACACACGCTGCTCCTGAGTGAAATACATTGCTGGTGAATCCCCCCCCCCCATCCCCCCCCCACGTTCTGTTCATTAGCTGGAAAAAGTTTACGGGCATCGCCGGCGCTGACGTTAACAGGTTTCCCACCGGAGCTCAGACGCTCGGCATCCGAACCTGAAACGTCAATCGTTAATCTTCGCATTCTCACAATCCCCGCGTCCCCCGGAGAGAGATAAAGACAAAATATGTGTGCTTCCTTTTTATCCTCGGCGCGTAAAGTGGAGTGAAGATTACAAAAATTACCGCCGGGTTCAGTAACGGCGCGCGAGGACGTCTGGGGAGGAGACGGACGGCTGAAGGGACAACGATACTTGTTCGATCCTTATCTTTATCTGTCCTGATTCTTCGCCCGTGTCTTGAAGTGGATTGCGTAAGTATTCACCCCCTTTGACATTTTCCACATTCTGTAGTGTAACAGAGAGGAGCTGAACTGGAAATGTATATCAAAGAGCAAAAAATCGGCATCTACAAAAAGCGTTCGAATCAAACCAGGACTTTTGATGATTGTACAGAATAACAGAACACAATTCTGAGAGGTAAAATCTCCCTGATACACTGATGCACTGATCCCAGTGTGTCACTAGTGCCTGGACACCATCGAGGTAAGAAGTTTCCTCAGTACGTCTGATTCACATCTGAAACACTGGCCGCCCAGGAACTCCTTTAAACTCCTTTAAAGCTCCCATATGGTCTAGCGGTTTGGATTACTGGTTTTCACCCAGGCGGCCAGGGTTCGACCCCTGTGGTATGGGAAGTTGATGTTTGGAGCAGTGGTGGCTCAGAGGGCTGAGGCACTGAGTTACCGATTGGAAAATTGGCCCAGCACCAGCGGGTTGCCATCGTCGGGCCCTTGAGCGAGGCCCTTAACCCTGTCTGCCCCGGGGACGCTGTACCGTGGCTGAGCCTGCGCTCTGACCCCAGTTACACTGGGACATGCAAAGAAGGAATTTCACTGTGCTGTCACAAACAAAGGCTCAATTTAAATTAAACGTCAATCAGTTAAACGCCTTCATTCACCAGGAATCTAAGCATAAGATCCGGTTTGACTTGAACGCTTCTCATAGTAATTGACTTCAATATCAACCAGCATGTTAGTACATGATGTTGGCAATAGCATGTCTAGCACATCGTAGCCTTGTCAGCTAGGTTTCCGAGCCACCAGAACATAGTAAATGCTAGATGATCATCTAATCTTTTATTTATTTATTTATTTATTTATTTTTAATTATCTAATCTAATCAGCAGTTTGGAACATAAATTGCTGATTAGATTTTCACATTTTCAGTCTCATTTTGGCCAATTATTTTTCTTCAAGCCGTCTATGATCAAATGTTTTATTTGAAAACTCCTATACAGTATAATCTTAGAATCTTAGAAGCTTTAAATTGAAAAAAAAAAAAAACAACAACAACAAAAAAAAAAAAAAAACATGATTAGTGAAATGAAATTAAAGAAACAGCTTTGCATGAAATCTCTCGCTATGTTGCCATGAGTGAATTAAATGCTATTAGTGGATTTTCGGAGAACGTTGAAACCAAGAAAAGGTACAATATGTTTATGGACAGGATCAAGAATGAGTCCATCAGACGGTCAACCCATGTTAGATGTTGTTCGTGTTCAGAGGAGAGACGGTGTAGAAGGATGCTGAGGTTGGAACCGCCAGGCAGGAGGTCTGGAGGAGACCAAATGGACGCAGTCGGAGAGGACATGAAGTTAGTTGGCGTGAGAGAAGAGGACAGGGTTAGATGGAGGCAGATGGTTTGCTGTGGGGACGCCTGACAAGGAACAGCCGAAAGACAAAGAAGCAGAAGATAAGGTTGTGTGTGCAACGCTTTTTTTTTTTACCCCCTTGACTGAATTTGCTGCTACTGTACATTGTATAAGATATTACTGACATTAAACTGTAGGAGGCTCTGACGTAACCCAATCAAATCTGGCTAAATATTTAAGCATGTGCACTTTTTTTTTTTTTTTTTTTTTGTTAACATGCAGATAATATTCCCTATCATTGCGCAATCCTATATAATATACAGTACAATGATATGTGCTGCAAACTGGCTTTTTTTTTTTTTTTTTTTTTTCGTTTTTTTACAACTTCATGTTATCTTCATGCGTGCCGTTGCTCCTTAGTAGGTTTAAAACATTTAGAAGACACAGAATCAAATACAACGTGGCTTTGTTTCTTATAAAAGTCCTCGTCTGGAGGCACGGCATGAATTGTATGATTTTTTTTTTTCTTGATTTTTTTGCTTCCTGTCATTTCAGAAAGGCAAAAAAATAAAAAAAATTAAAAAAATCGAAGTGCCTTGGGTTAGATCAGAACGAGAGACCTTTCAGCGCCTCGGCATTAAATATTGATAAGAATAACAGAGTGCCAGGATTTTATTGACTGGCTCTGTGTGTAAAGGCTAATAAGGAACCGCAGCCTCAATCGCTTTCTCTTAAACACTCATTTGTCTCGGTTTATTCCTTTAACACGCTGTTGTGTTCTGTACGGTTTCGCCGCCTTCGGGCAAAACATCTTTTTATGTAAACATTAGGACTGAGATTATCCACAGTATTGAGGCAGAAAATGCAAAGGGCTGAATGAATATTTCAGACATCTCTGTCGCTCTGACATACGGGGTCAGGCTGATATTACAAACATATATTTCTATATACATACATTTTTCTTTTCTCTCTCCGAAATGTCCTATTTGTCTTGATTTGTGCGATGCGATTGACTTTAGCCTACTGTACGGAACAAAACAAAAAAGGCAGACAAGATTTAATTCAGTCACCTTTACCTTCATGTACACGACACAACCTGGTGCTCCTGGGTCAGCGATCGGGGAAGTAAAACTCCGTAGATGTGATGTGCTGCTGATTCAGTACATTCAGGTGGTCAGCTGACTTGGTTTCATTGCCACGTAACACCAGGTTCCATTCTCACCCTGACACGCCCATCACTCTGGAATAGGCTCAGTCTGGACTCATCAGGTCACATGACCTTTTCCCCATCATTTCAAAGTCTATATAGTAACCTTTTATGCTCCAAAGCTAATGGAAGTGTTTGTTTTCCTGATGAGTCTCACTAACCGTCATCTCACTAGATGACGGTTCAGCCGTGTCCTTCCAGATTCATATACTGATTCATTTCAAATATTCATTTCAAATCTCCTTAGTTGTTTTCTTTGTTTAATACACTCCAAAAATTTGACCCCTTCTGAAATTGTGACATTTTTTTTTGTTTGGCCAGGCACTGTATAATCTGTGTCTAATTTATTCTTTATATTCTAATATTATTGCACTGGTTTCACTTTTTGTACAACCAAACTATTTATAATTTTATATTTAAAATTATAAATAGATTATAAATTATACTGTATATAAGTTATTTCAAATTTGTCCTCTGTCTATTTTTTATGTTTTTTAATACAACCCCCCCCCCCACTCCCCCAACCCCCCCCCCCCCCTTTTTTTTTTTGTGTACAGTCTCGGGTATGTTCATACAGCATTTCACTACTGTTGTACTTTTACGACCATATACAGTACAGAGCAAAAGTTTGGACACCCCTTCTCATTCAAAGAGTTTGAATTTGTATTATGGCGAGAAAAAAGCAGCTAAGTGAAGAAAAACGAGCGGCCATCATTACTTTAAGAGATGAAGGTCAGTCAGTCCTACTTTGAAAGTGTCCCCGAGTGCAGTCATGAAAACCATCAAGCGCTACAAAGAAACCGGCTGACATGCGACATGACCGGCCCGGGAAAGGAAGACCGAGAGTCGCCTCTGCTGCGGAGGAGAAGTTCATCCGAGTCACCAGCCTCAGAAATGGCAGGTTAACAGCAGCTCAGATCAGAGAGCAGGTCGATGCCACACAGAGTTCTAGCAGCAGACACGTCTCTAGAACAACTGTTAAGAGGAGACTGTGTGAATCAGGCCTTCATCTGCTAGGAAACCACCGCTAAGGACAGGCAACAAGCAGAAGAGACGCGTTTGGGCTGAAGAACACGAGAAAGAACACAAGAAAGAAATCTTCATTATTCTCGGCGCGCTTCGGCAGTGCTGTACACCCCACACTGTTGTATAAGAGTTGTTGGTGCATAACCCTCTGAGTAAGACTTGATGAAATGTTTGTCACTGGGCTCTTTAGGATGATGTCATGTGACTTATAAACGTAGGTATAAATAGAGCAGACGTGGGAAGCGGCCGTCCCTGGAGAGTACACACTCAGCTCGGGGTAGACGGCAGGAGGTGTGTTTATCACAGCTGACAGCGGCACACAGACTCCAGAGTAGGTGTGAGACAGGTCATGTGTGTGTGTGTGTGTTCTGGTGCTGCTTTTATCTTTAAGCTCGGGAGATATCGCTCGGAGAGTTTAGAGTTATATAACTATATATGCAGAATGATGGGCAAAGAAAATGTAACCATGCGACCGTTTGTTTGTGTTGTGCTCATTATTAGGAATGTGTTGATTTATTTTCCAGAACAGCAGCTCTGAGCACTAAATCACAGGATTAAATTGACACTGAACACGGATCTATCAAAAAACTGTTCGAAAAACATGTGATTGATATCCTTTTTTTTTTTTTTTTTCTTAATGAAGCAAAAACAAATGTTAATATTTCACAAATAACCACTCTGAACATCATATATTTGAGTTTTGCTTAAATTAGCTGAAAATTGTACCCATTTTCTACAGGAACTATTGAATAAGCTTTCAGTGCTCGTAATATTCGCCATGTGAAAGAGTCTAAAGGCTAAAACGTGGGTTTTCTACAGTAATGCTAGACCAAGTGCATCCTAGAATTTCCCTTCAATGTGTATTTGAGTGTGTTCTCTTTCTAACACACTAGTGTGTTGATTAGCGTACAGTACCACCCCCGGTCCAAGCCTGAGAAGCAACGGTCTTGGAGATATGATATCATTCACAAATGAATCCTCACACACTGGAACACAGAGAAAAGTATCCATTGATTCTTTTATCAATATCATTTAACGTTTAATGTTATGTGGAGCCTCTTTGTGGGACCTTACACTCCAATTCCTCACTATTCACTGCGGTATCTTTAATTACATCTGGATTGATTGGCCATTAGCTATTAGCCATTAGCAATGTGACCTGGGTTCGTCAGGCTGAAGGTCAGCACAGGGTCAGTGTGAGCGCATTGTGCTGCGTAATGTACTCATCATTACCAACGCTGGAGTTCAGTTCGCCATATACATTACACACACACACACACACACACACACACACGCGCAGGAATCATGTTCCAATAAAGGATCCAAAATTGTTTTCAAACGGTATTAGCTGTTCGTATTTGACTCGAGTCAGTGTTTAATTGAAATGAAGACATGAGGCAGTTTCCATCTGGTTCTGAATTGCTTAGAATTGGTTCTTAATTATTGCGAGGAAGCTCTGAATTGATCTGAGTCAGTTCATAATGTATTTGACTTACAGTAATTATAAACTCACATGAATCAGTTCTGAACGGGTATGGGTCTGTTCTGAATTAATTGATCAGTTCTGCATTGATGTGAGTTCTGAATTTAAGTCAGTTCTGAATTAATTTGCCAGTTCTGAAATTATATGACTAAGTTCTCAATTAAGTTGAGGCAGTCCTAATCTGAGTTTATTTTAGCCCATTTTAAATGGATATGAGTCAGTTCTGAACTGAGGACATGAATGAGTTCTATATTTATTTGAGGCAGTTTTGAATGGATATGTAACAGTTCTGAATTGAGTTGAGGCAGTTCTGAATTGATACTGCATGACTCATTCTGAATGTATTTGAGTCAGTTCTCAATTAAATTGAGGCAGTTCTTAATTTATTTTAGGCGATTCTAAATGGATGAGTCATTCTGAATTGATATGAGTCAGTTCTGAATTGAGTTGAGGCAGTTCTGAATGGATGAGTCAGTTTTGAATTTAATTGATTCAGTTCTGAATGTATATGAGTAACTCTGAATTAATACTAGTCAGTTCTGAATGTACATATATGAGGCAATTCTGAATAGAGTTGAGCCAATTCTAAATTGATGAGTAAGTTCTGAAGTGAGTTGAGTCAGTTCTGAATTTATTTGAGGCAGTTCTGGATTTAAATGAGTCAGTTCTGAATTGAGTTGAGCCGATTCTAAATTGATGAGTAAGTTCTGAATTGAGGTGAGTCAGTACTGAATTGATTTCAGTAATTCTGAATTCATATTAGTCAGCTCTGAATTGAGTCGAGCCAGTTCTGAATTTATTTAAGACAATTTTAAATGGATATGAGTCAGTTCTGAACTGAGGACATGAATGAGTTCTATATTTATTTGAGGCAGTTTTGAATGGATATGTAACAGTTCTGAATTGAGTTGAGGCAATTCTAAATTGATGAGTAAGTTCTGAAGTGAGTTGAGTCAGTTCTGAATTTATTTGAGGCAGTTCTGAATCTATATTAATCAGTTCTGAATTTATAAGAGGCATTTCTTGATATAAATAAGTCAGTTCTGAATTGAGTTGAGCCGATTCTAAATTGACGAGTCAGTTCTGAATTGAGGTGAGTCAGTTCTGAATTGAATTGAGACAGTTCTGAATCGAGTTGAGGCAGTACTGAATTGATTTGAGTAATTCTGAATTCATATTAGTCAGCTCTGAATTGAGTCGAGCCAGTTCTGAATTTATTTAAGACCATTTTAAATGGATATGAGTCAGTTCTGAACTGAGGACATGAATGAGTTCTATATTTATTTGAGGCAGTTTTGAATGGATATGTAACAGTTCTGAATTGAGTTGAGGCAGTTCTGAATTGATACTGCATGACACATTCTGAATGTATTTGAGTCAGTTCTCAATTAAATTGAGGCAGTTCTTAATTTATTTTAGGCGATTCTAAATGGATGAGTCATTCTGAATTGATATGAGTCAGTTCTGAATTGAGTTGAGGCAGTTCTGAATGGATGAGTCAGTTTTGAATTTAATTGATTCAGTTCTGAATGTATATGAGTAACTCTGAATTAATACTAGTCAGTTCTGAATGTACATATATGAGGCAGTTCTGAATAGAGTTGAGCCAATTCTAAATTGATGAGTAAGTTCTGAAGTGAGTTGAGTCAGTTCTGAATTTATTTGAGGCAGTTCTGGATTTAAATGAGTCAGTTCTGAATTGAGTTGAGCCGATTCTAAATTGATGAGTAAGTTCTGAATTGAGGTGAGTCAGTACTGAATTGATTTCAGTAATTCTGAATTCATATTAGTCAGCTCTGAATTGAGTCGAGCCAGTTCTGAATTTATTTAAGACAATTTTAAATGGATATGAGTCAGTTCTGAACTGAGGACATGAATGAGTTCTATATTTATTTGAGGCAGTTTTGAATGGATATGTAACAGTTCTGAATTGAGTTGAGGCAGTTCTGAATTGAGTTGAGGCAATTCTAAATTGATGAGTAAGTTCTGAAGTGAGTTGAGTCAGTTCTGAATTTATTTGAGGCAGTTCTGAATCTATATTAATCAGTTCTGAATTTATAAGAGGCATTTCTTGATATAAATAAGTCAGTTCTGAATTGAGTTGAGCCGATTCTAAATTGATGAGTCAGTTCTGAATTGAGGTGAGTCAGTTCTGAATTGAATTGAGACAGTTCTGAATCGAGTTGAGGCAGTACTGAATTGATTTGAGTAATTCTGAATTCATATTAGTCAGCTCTGAATTGAGTCGAGCCAGTTCTGAATTTATTTAAGACCATTTTAAATGGATATGAGTCAGTTCTGAACTGAGGACATGAATGAGTTCTATATTTATTTGAGGCAGTTTTGAATGGATATGTAACAGTTCTGAATTGAGTTGAGGCAGTTCTGAATTGAGTTGAGGCAGTTCTAAATTGATACTGCATGACACATTCTGAATGTATTTGAGTCAGTTCTCAATTAAATTGAGGCAGTTCTTAATTTATTTTAGGGGATTCTAAATGGATGAGTCATTCTGAATTGATATGAGTCAGTTCTGAATTGAGTTGAGGCAGTTCTGAATGGATGAGTCAGTTATGAATTTAATTGATTCAGTTCTGAATGTATATGAGTAACTCTGAATTAATATTAGTCAGTTCTGAATGTACATATATGAGGCAGTTCTGAATTGAGTTGAGCCAATTCTAAATTGATGAGTCAGTTCTGAATTTATTAGAGGCAGTTCTGAATCTATATTAATCAGTTCTGAATTTATAAGAGGCATTTCTGGATTTAAATGAGTCAGTTCTGAATTGAATTGAGACCGTTCTGAATCGAGTTGAGTCAGTACTGAATTGATTTGAGTAATTCTGAATTCATATTAATCAGCTCTGAATTGAGTCGAGCCAGTTCTGAATTTATTTAAGACCATTTTAAATGGATGAGGCAGTTCTAAATTTGCATGAGTCAATTCTGAATTTATATAGAGACATGAATAAGTTCTGTATTTATTTAAGTCAGTTTTTAATTGTTTTGAATGAGGTATGGAGGAATATTATTAGCAATAAATATATATATATATTGTCTTGATTAGTCTAAATTTCTAAAGCTCTACTTGCTAGACAGATTTGCAAATGTTTCATGTTAATGATTTCAGAACTGACTTTAGTATGAATTTCTGACATGTCAAATCTCATAGGTGATAATTATACAATATTGTTTTCTATAAAGTAATAAAGAAACAAATAAAGAAAGACAGACAGACAAAAGAAAGAAAGATAATACATAAAATGGATCGTAAATGACTTGTGTATTTCTCTTTTTTTTCTTTCTTTCTGTTTTTTTAAAATGCAACATACAATATTTAACATGACTTCAAATGTAAAATGTAATTATAAATGATTATATATATATATATATATATATATATATATATATATATATACAGTAGCTCAGTTTGAGACTGGCAAAACTTTATTAACATTACTAAAAGCATGTGTTTTGTCTTCCCTGTGGAAGGTCCACCAATAGAGACGTGTTGATGTAGTTACATGACGACAGCTTTATGTGGAGAGGTGGGTGATAGTCTTGCGGGAACAATTCTAACCAGCACTGAGGTTTGAGTCCAATTTCACCAATCAGACCACAGCCTTGTTATGTATTCATGAGGGATGAAGCTGGACCAAAGCTTTCTCTCTACACTTCATCCGTCCATCAGCTCCAGGTACGGTGATGAACAATCCAAACACTCAATCCAGTTTCTGTTTTTCTTTTTTTTTTTTCATTCCTACATTTTTTAGCACGGAAGTCTACAGGTTGAACTCGACAGCAGTGACACACTGAGGTGTGTGTGGATATTTCTCAATTCTATATACAGATCTAGTTCTTGTGGTGAGACATTTTTGCAGGAAGGAGGAGGTCTGAAATGGAAACGCAGCAAGAACGGCAGCCTGGATAATCACTGTCAGGGAGGAAATGGCCTGTTTTAGGAAGGAATTCATAGACCTTATATGTATGCATATATTCATGGGATTTTGGCAAGTAAAATGGCTCAGTTAGTCTGCCTTCATGTTGATTCTGCATAATGCGATAGGTTTATCGCTCCCTCGTCACCAAACGCATTCACAGCGTGTCTAACGGCTTCCATACCCGGACCGCAGGACGAGGCGACTGCTTTAGATGCGAGTGCCCCGGATTCACTGTTCATTAGCAGGAGGACCATCAAACGTGGCACTTGCGCAAACAAAATATTTTGATCCTTTTGTTTGATCTTCATACTGTATGCATGAATAGCCCAATATACTTCACTCCTGAAACGGAGGCTTGCTCATAATTATGGGCCACTTTGTGTTTGCCAGTTGTGCATGCGTGCTTCAGGAATGCGAAACCATTTTGTCTGAGATGTTATTTGATGCGAATAGATTTCGAATGTCGTAGGCTACTGTAATTTGATACTTCGCTAGAAGAAGTAGCAAAGCTGCTGGATCGTTGAAGCTATAGGTTGAGCTTTGGCGCTTTGAGAACAAAGGAGCATGGGTAAGATATTTCCTTTAGATATTAGTCTTTTACGTATGCACTAGGACTAACACAGGTGAAAACAATCAGGTAACAAAACCCGAGCACAGGAAATCAAAAGCACCTGGAGTTCATCACTGAGGAACCCATGCCAGCCTGATTGTAATTTCAACTAGAATTGCGGAGGAAACAAAAAAAATGAATGAAAGCATTTTTCTCTTTTCAAGAGACCCTCAACATGTTTAGTTTAGCTTCCAAAATAACCCCAGAGTTCAATCCAATTTAATAATGGACACAAAGTGACTATTTGAAATGACAATGTTTACTTTTATGTCTCTGAAGACGGCAGGATAATCCGAATCATTATACAACAAAATGTTCTAACTAAATGATCATGCATTTGAAGATGTAAGGCATTGTGAAGTACCTGGACATTTTAGCCCTCCACAAAAAAAAACAAAAAAAAAACACTTTGCTGTCACACTTAATACCTGGCCTTAATTCTGGCCTGAAACATGAATCCTAAATAATACTTTCCATTAACCATCCAATTCCAAATGTTTATGCTTATGATAATTGATGAGGGTGGTCCATCTATCCACATTTGCTGATGAATATATGGAGATATATCCATTGTTTCTTTGGTAGTTACTCATGGGGCTGGGTTACCACACTTGGCTGTGAAGGACCTTGCTCAAGGGTCCAACGGTGGGCTCAAACTGGGGACCTCCCTGATCTGCAGCCCAATACCGTAACCGCCAAGACCTCAGTGCCCCTATAATAATGACCAAAAATCCTTGTTGAGGTTAAAACTTGATGGTGGGTGGAGTTTCAATCAGGCAATGAATATAAAATTAATAAAAAAATGTGTTGCACAAAACTCCCAAATCAAATGCTACAAGTGAAGGCATTATACATTCAGCTAAGTACAAGATTTATTTATTTATTGCCAAACATGGTCACCTCTGCCAGGAGGTTAAACCTGATTATAAGGTTAACATGACTAACAAGACGAACCTTGAACTTTGAATCCCATTAAAACGTGGTTTAATTTGAAAAAGATCTGTGAAGACTGTATGAAGAACCTTAAGATGTTCTCCACGAAGAAGGGTTCAAGGGTTCAAGAGACAAACCACATTAGGAATGCTTTGTAGTTTTGGAAGAGTCTTTATTTTATTTAGAAGGGGCGCATATCACGGTTTAATATGACTATAACGTGCCTTTTGCTGTCCTCCGCAGAATCATCCAGTTATCATGAACATACAAATTAATGACATTCTGAGATTTTATTACAAATGATCAACCGTTTTGGACGGATTCTCAATCGAGTTCAAGAGACTAATAAAGAGGCGGTCGTAAGCCTTTTAAAATGCAATTTCCTCTTTTCCTAAAACCGATGTCCGCGCTGTCATTTTGCAAGGACCTGACGCTTTAAGAAACTAGTTGATTTGATCAGTGACATCATCACCATCATCTTTGTCTTTCTGTCATGTATGTTGAAACAAAGAACATTTAGGTATTTATGGTTATATTTCCTGTTTTCCACCACGTCATGTTTGTAGTCGGATGTTGTCAAGCGTACCATGTCACAATGAAATATTAATAAACATAAAAACGTAATTAACGCTTACGCTGTCACCTTCAACAGTGAATCACTTTGCTAATAAAGGTCTGCCATGTGCTTATTAAATATTACCAAAAAATGTCCACCCTTTCATTGTCCCCAGATGTCTGATGTGCTCATAGTGTTTGCCGCCTTTTTGACAGACTTTTCCGATTAACCAAAATATATTGTAGACATAGACAAATAGACAAAATATTTTTTATCAATCACTATGCGGAAAAAAAAAAAAATTACTCTACTTTAAATTTGACCTGGACAGGGTGGACATTTCTTACGGTTTGCTCCTATGTTGTCCTTATGCAGTTATTTTAGAAAAAGTGCAGGAGCTTAAGCAAGATGTATTTCTAACAGCAAACCTCAGTATTTTAGATTTTTTTTATTTTATTTTATTTTTTTTCATTTGGTTTCACAGGCACTATATACTTTTCCTAGAAAGGAAAGGCATGATGGGATAGGAAGATAAACAGATTTTGCTGCAATAAAAGACAAATTGCACTAAGAAAAAGTCAAATAAAAAAATTTCAGATCAAATGAACAAATTTACAAATGTACCGTACAGATTTACAAGTTACAGTAAAATACCAAATTAAACAGAAATATATAAACATTTATACATAACTTACACAGAATGTGCAGCAGTATTGACCCAGGAGTATTTTCAGCTTGTTAATTAATAATAATAATAATAATAATAATAATAATGGTTTGTGCTCAGGGGTTTCTGTACCTGATTTAAAAACCCTGGTCTTTCAAAGTCTCCACAGTATTTGTTTGAAAGTGGAATGAGATTTTAGATGAAAAGAAAGCCGAAGGCAAAAGGGAAATGTAGAGGAGTAAAAGAAAATTGCACATCACGGTTTGAAAACCACTCATGAGTCATCTGTAATTTTCATCTGTAATTTACATCGACTATTACTGGCAGTTCTGCAAAACCTCGATCGTTTATTCAATTCATATTGTAGGTCTAATTAAATATCTCGGGCCTTTTCACTCTGACAAAACTGGAAAATTCAGCAGGAATATAAGATTTATAAGGGATAAACAACCGTTCTGGTTATCAGAAGGTTCCATTAACGTTCAGCATATCGCATGGTGTTCAAACCTTAGACCGTCTAAGCACTGGACAAACCCTTTGAACCGCTTTTTCCATCAAGGCAGTTCTGAAGTTCAGAGCAGTTTTTTGTTTGTTTGTTTGTTTTGTTTTCAGACAGCCGAAGAACCGGCCCTCAGACAGAAACACTGGTCCCATGGCAGCACCAAGACTTTGCCGGAGTAGAACAGAGAACCGCTTACATCAGGGGCTGGGGGCGGGATCAGGCTAAACGTCAGACTCAAAATGATATGGGCAGCTGAAGAATGCTTTCTAGTAAAGATAACATCAGGAGAACTGCTCGCAAAGCCACGTTGAAGCCACGTTGTTGTTGCTGTGTTTGCCGCTAACGCTTTTTCGTTAGTGCTTTTTACGCATTAGCATTAGCATTAATGCTAATGCTTTTTTTAAAATGTCTGTGTTGTTGTTTTTTTCTCGTCTTACATTATTGTCGTGTTATCATGTAGCTCTTGTTTGCACAATTGCACGTGCACTTTGTCGTCTGTTGTCTCTCCTAGTTTAAAAATTGATAGCTTTAGGTTAACGTGGAAAATGTAAAATCTGCGTTGCTAATTTATGTTGTGCTGTTAATTTATGTCGCTTGCATGTACGTAGCACCTTGGTCCTGGTTTCATTTCACTGTGTACCGAACTTTATATGGTACATGGAATGACAATAAAGCCGACTTGACGTGACTTTTTTTTTGCCTCTAGCATTTTGTTTTTGCTGCAAGCCTTGCTGGTAGAGCTAGCATTCGCACTATCATTGCCGCTAGCATTTCCGCTAGAGCTAACATTCGCGGTATCGTTGCTGCTAGCATTGCCACTATTATTGCCACTAGTACTAGAATTCGCATTGTCATTGCCTCTAGTATTGCCAATAGCATTGCTGGGAAATTAGAGATGTACACGGATGTATACGGTGTTAATTATTAATAATGCTAAGGTGGTTAAAATAAGTATACAAATTTATTATATACATTATTATTATATATATATTTTTTTTATGTATTATTAATTTGAGATGAAACCCATTTTTTGTGTACCAGGTTGGTTACTTCTGTTGTAATGTTAGACACGGCGGGGATGGACTCAATTTGGTCAATTTGATGGTTTTTCATTCAAGGAACTGCATGTTTTAGCACTTCCTCATTGGACTAATTTTTCCGAGTTTTCCTCTTTGGTTTAGATCGAACATTGAGGTCAAGGAGCACATTTTAAACACCATAGAGCGGAGCAGTGAATATTATTTTTGTTAGTACTTTGTGGATCTCGGGAGCTAAGACACACTGTATACAGTGGTCTATCATTTTATGGAATTTATTACACACACACACACACACACACACACACACATGTGCATGATGGATGGCGTCTGAATGTTCTCTAGTTTATTGACAGAAGAAGAGGTTTTGAGGTCCTCGGCCATTTCCTGAGTACAGCCGTGTGACACCCGTCTGTTGTTGTGATAGGGAAATGAATCACAAGACGGATTGCCATATAAGGAATGGGGAGGAAGACAGAAGAATCCTGGGAAAGTTCACACCATCGAGGGAAATTATGTTATCAATCCTATGTTACTCATTTCATTATTATTATGATTGTGTTTTCAGCTTGGTGTAGCATAAGCATGACAAGTCTTTGCATCAGTATCAACAATTATGAAATATTGTGTGCGCATAATACATTTTTTACACTTTTTGGAATTATTTTCTACACTACAATTTACTCCAGCTTTATTCGTGCATTAAAGATACGCCATCTTTAATATAACAGTGAAAATGACTCAACTTAACCTAACTACTTACTAGCTAACTAACTAGCATATATTATATATTATCATGTGTTTCTTTTTTTATACCAAGACATAAAATGTATTGTAAAAACATAAAAAAATAGATTTTTTTTTTTTAAATTTCCAAATATGTGTTACTTACAACAGAAACTGATCTAAATACTGAACACAGCTAGTGTTCTCCCTGTTGAATGTTTTTGTTTAGAGAGTTAAATGAGTATGTTTATTCTACTACAACATCGTTTCTATGGTAACAGCTCATTCTCTTTTTAAAGACTCGTTTATTTAACATTTACGTAAGGAGCCACCAGTGTCAGCTTTTCACTTCAAGCACGAGGACAGTGGAAGAACAGAGAAAGACGTACGTATCATCGTCCTACTTGACCGCGAGTTAGACCCCGCTTCATTACGGCACCTCTGGAAACAGATCTGATAATCATCCCCCCCACGCCGGTTCAATAGGAGCCGAGCCGCTCCTTTTCTTCCCCTTTCTGTTTGAGTAATCCATTCTGCTAATGGCGTCCGATCTGCCCCGCACCGCACATCACACATTTCAAACAGACCACTGCATCAAGGGATTATCGAGTGGACGCTGCCATTAAGGAGGAAAAAAGAAAGACTTCCATTACGGCGAAAGAAGAATGAAGGCATTCTCAGGGTTTTCAGCGTCCTCGCATGAATTGAGGCCCTCATTAAAAAACAGCCAGGGAGCCTCGACTGGCTTGAAAGTGCTGCTGATTCACTCAGGCTCGGGCCGGCACTTCAGAGACGTGTTTTATCGGCCTTATCAGTCCAGCTGAGCTTTTAAAATAAGGGTGAAAAATAACAGCATTCAGTGAAATTGGAGCCTGAAGCCGGTGATTGCGAGCTGTAAAGTAATGTTTGGCTGCAGGGCTTTCTGTGTTACAAGGTCCTTTCTCTTTCTTTTTTTCTTTTCTTTTTTTTTTTTTTTTAACAGAATGTCATAAACACAAGCTGTGAAGAAAATGCCAGTCAGTTAAGGTTGCATGGGTTAAAAAACAAATAAAATAAATAAATAAAGGATTTACAGTATTTTGAATCAAGAGTCTCGGGATAATTTTTGTTTGTGACTAGAGTTCATTTTCTTTTTTTCTCTTTTGATTAATGTAAACTGAGGGGGAAACTTTTTTTCTTTTTTTTTTTCATATGCATTCTGGGCAAAAATATGTTTGTTTGTTTGTTTGTTTGTTTATTTGTTTATCCAGAGGGAAATGATACCTTTTTGAGGTGTGTAAAATGGAGTTACATACAAAACTCCCTACTGTAGATAACGTAACATCATGCAGAAATAAGTAAATAAGTAAAAGTACAGCTATTTGTTGTATTTTATGAGTGAAAGCGTATCAATTAATAAAATTAAGTAAAAAAGTAAAGCACAGACATGTGGAATATGTACTTGAGTACAGTAACAAAGCAAATGTGCTTCGTTATCTTCCACCTCTGATTATACATTGTACATAATAATGCGTAAAGAAGATTTTGTTTGTTTGTTTTTCAATGATCAAAAAAATACATCTATTTGTCTTAAAACATCTGATTTCTTTTTTTTTTTTTTTTTTTTTTGGCAAAATCTATGAAACACACACCAAACACACTACACAACGTAATGTCAATCGCACTTCCTTTCTTCTTATTATACACCAGAGGTGCACAAACTTTTGCACTGTACTGTAAATCTATGCAGCAGAAACATCCGTAATCACTTGGAGCATCTTATAAATGCTCTATAAATGCTAATGAAATAAGAGATGACATTTTGTGAAATCAGGTTAATATAGGTCGTCTTGTTTTAACGGAGCTCGATTTGCATAACGTCTCACTAAACGTTGTGCAGCGACGCAGGCGTCACGATTCGTTCGCTAAAGGGCACCGCGGCTCTTTTACCTGATGAGCTCCTGGTGTAACAAACGGCTAATCAGGTCATCTTTAAGAAAGCTTTCATTCAAAATCTGAGTGTGTGTGTGTGTGTGTGTGTGTGTGTGTGTGTGTGTTTGGGGGGCCGGGGAGCAGGAGCTTGGTCAGACATCTGTGCAGTGAACTGTGCCTTAAAGCAGACTTCAGATAAATAAGTGGTGTTTTCAACCTTACAGATGTTGTACAAACAGATCCTTTTAGTGCTTTACATCACTGCATAGCAACCAGCCTCGGCCTCGGGTTATCTGTAACAAATTAATTTTAATTAAATTTAATTTTTAATTAAATTTGAATGTGAATTAATTACAGTGGAACCTTGGATTACGAGCATAATTCATTCCCGGAAGTGGGCTCGTGTTCCAAAACACTCGTAAACCAAATCATCATTCCCATAAGAAATAATGAAAACTCTAATTATTCGTTCCACAGCTCCAAAAAATAAATACAGAAAAATAATTAATACAATCTATAAAATGAAAATAAAACAAATTAATCTGCAATAACACTCCTCCTCCCTCTCCCCACCTCGCTTTTTAAGTTTCACAACACACACACACACACACACACACACACACACACACACACAACGGAAACACCATTTTAACAGGAAAAAAAATAAATCTTTCTGAGACTGGCATGAGCGTATATTAACGGAATCACTTTTTAAGTTTCACAACAAACGCATAAACACAGCAGAAACACCATTTTAAAGGAAAAAAAGACATCTATCTGAGACTGGCGTGAGCACATACTAACAGACGAGAGTGACGCTCGGTGTCAAAATAAGAGTCGCATGCGTGATACATGATACTCGGCGCTCGTAAACTAATACTTGCTCGGGTTTCTGATTAGAAAATTATTACAAATCTTTGCTCGGTTTGCGGAACACTCGTAAAGCAAGTTACTCGCAGTCCAAGGTTCCACTGTAACTCTAAAATTTTGTCATCTCGAGTTATTTTTTGAGTAAGATTCACCTACTGATTAATTCAGTTGTATGAGCTTCTTCAAAATCAGATCAGATTCTCAAAGATGAGTCTCAGTCTGGACGCTCTACCTGCTTGAATCGAATTTCAAACTGTCCATTACGTTACCGGAACCTGACAAGGAAGCTGAAATTTGTGGTATGGACATGGACATGTGGGTTTAAAAAATGAGCGAGGACATGGTGGAAGAAATGGAGATGGAAATTAATACAGAGGTACCTCGGCATACCAACTCCCCACCTTAAGTGTTTTTGCCTTAAGGACTTAAATTTAAGAAATTTACCTCGGCATGGGAAGCAGTTTCAGCACACGAGCGACCGGACTGAGCTGAAGCGAAGTTGCGCGCAAGTCCCGGAGCTACTCAAAACTGTTTTGCGTCACTGGAAAGCCAAGTGAAGCAAGTTTTTGTTTGCATTTTGTGCCAGATTTAGTGAAGACACAGCACCATGGTCCCAAGCATGTTATCAAGGATGGTAGCAAGAAGAAAACTGAGCCGCTTTCAGTTTGGGTTTTAAAGCACACTGTAAACCCGAATAACTTGACAAAACTCCATAAAATTGAATTAATCGGTAAATAAAATGTTTTAAGTAATGATGTTTCCAATTTGAAATAAACAAAACTATCAGTTTTTGAGTTTGTTGTACTCATTCATATTAATCGTTCTTTATTTGCATTACTGAGTAGCCGAACTCATACTATCATTGTTTCTATTTCTATTGTTTCTATTGTCTTTCCCCTGCTCCTGACAATGGCTCGCCACAAGTTTTTACGCCAGATGCCGTTCTGAACACAACACTCCCATTATTATCTGGGTTTTGGACGGGCACTTCATCCAGTGGCTGGGAATCGAACCCGGCCCTTTCGCATGGCAGGTGAATTCCTAACCCACCAGTGCTCTTGTACTTTAGAGCCCAGATTTGTAAAGGTTATGTGAAGACAGACCAATCCACCATCTTGATTAAAACTATTCAGTGTGGACAGTTTACATGTGCATGGATGACGTCAGACACAAAATCGCGGCTGAAAGACTTTAAGTTGGTGGAACTTTAAGGAGACCGTTACTGTGGCTTAAAATATCGGGTTTCTTCAGCTAACTTGAAAAGTGTCATTCCTACAAACTCATAAATACCAAAAAGTTCAGAAAACTCAACAAGGTCTATTAATTTGAACTAATTGCAATTATTTAAGTTAACAGAACTCGATGTTTAATTACTTTGAGCATTCGGGTTTACATAGTTATAATGAACATCATAAACTGTGGTTAAGTGAGGTTTCATGTTTATTTATTTAACATTTTACTTCATTTACATGACATTTACATGTCTAAATGTTTTGATTGTTTATGCAAAAAAAAAAAAAAAAACATTTTAGAAAAGTATTGTTAGAAATTGGTAATATTTTTGGGTGGCTGGAACGGGTTATCTGCATTTACATTATTTCCTATGGGACAATGTGTTTCACAATACGACATTTAGTCTTAAGACCTCGCCGCTGAAGGTACCGCTGTAATTTAATAATAAATAAATATTTTTGTAGAAAGTTAATCTGCTGTGCTTTACCATGGAGGGTCGCTTTATCTGCTTTTGATGCTATTACCACTGAGTATGTAAAAGTCGCGCCGTTGAAGTTTATGTGCAGCTACAGTAGATTAACCTCCTGGGTTGAGCTCGTAATGGAAATGGGGAGCAGAAGTCCTCATCGAAGGCAGAGGGAGTGTACAGGAACAGGGTGATATGAGGAAATATCGTGCCGCATGTAAGTCTCCAGTGCTGGTACCATAGCAACCAATGCAGAGAGGTCAACAACATGTCGGATTTGGGCTCAGGATCTGGACCAGGGCCTTACTGACTCATGCAAAAACAAAGTCTGAGTCAAGGTCGTGTTTTCACTTTGCAGCTGTTCCCATTCCTAAAATAGAAATGATGCTTCTTTGTGATATCAAAATCCAACAAGTTCCTCCTACAACATATAAAGCAATCATTAATAAATGTCCTACATACTGTACAGCCTGTGCCAGTGGTACGCCGGTACGGTACTTGAGTAGACTTCACTAGACTTCTTTTCCTCCTCTGGTCTCCGGTGAGTGATTTATTAAAGCACATCCTCGGAGCCCTGTTTTATAAGAACCCTCTTATCGAGTCCTGACTCTTGACGTAAGTGGGACAGAGGGACGTGCTCGGGGATGGCTGTCGTCCTCACTGCTGTGGCAGGACTCACCGAGAAACCACCGGGTTCCCGAGAAGAAGGATTTCGAGTGTCCAATATGCCATCGTCGCCGAGTTTAAAATGCATGAGGATAGAGCAAACAGCACCGCAGGATTTTTAGCACTTTACTCCAGAGTCCAGATAAAGAGAATAAAAGTGAAATGGGATTCAGGCAGTGGAAGGAAGTAGAACACATCGGCTTAAGAGGGTTTTTTTTTATTTATTTTTTTATTCACAGTCAGCAATTTAAATATTTATGTGCAGATAAGTTTCTCGTTTTCAGAATCAGGATGTCATGTGACGATACATGTGACATGAATCAGACGCAGGGTTTTTACGACATCACTTTTACACAAACACTCACCTTTAAAATAAATAAATAAATAAATAAATAAATAAATAAAATAGTGGTATAGAAAATATGGACTGTTTTTTTTTTTTTTTTTGTCTTGATATAGCAATATATACTGTGAATGAGAAGTTGGCGAGTGTTGTAAAGAACTTGTATCTTCAATACATCACTGTGTGAATAACTATTGATTTAACTGAAGAAAACGGCGTCCACGC
>QNUK01000491.1:325828-510109 GCA_013621035.1 Clarias magur
GTAGGGGGGTTAATACTTATGTACTGAATACTCATTTGAATTAGTGTACACTGTACTGTATACAGATTTGATCATTTTACGTCGCACTACGATGGCAGATTGGATGATTATCCATGGATACGTGTTTACGTTTGCGGTGGCACGGGGGCGTAGCGGTCACCACTGTCGCCTCATCGCTCCCGGTGTTTCTGTGAGCGTGGGGATTGCATGCGCTCCTCATGCGTAATGGGTTTCCTCCAGGTACTCATGTAGTGTTTTCCTGTAGAAGGTCAAAGACATGCGGATTAGACTGACCGGTGTTCCCAACTCACCTGAAGCTCGTGTGACGAAATTTCTGAGGAACTCTTGAACGCTATGTAAGGATGGCTCAGCAGAACTGATCTGTGCACCAGAAGAAAAGAAAAAAAAAAAAAAACGTCAGGCTTATACTGTATCATCTGGCTAACAAGATCAATCCGAGCAGAGCAATTACGTGCTAATGTCCGTTGAGCAGGAAATAATGCTAATGCTTTTGAAGGCTCCAGGGTTCTAATGGTGCTGACGAGAGCCCACGCCGCCGGGGGCACAGAGTGCTAATGCCAGAAACGCTCCACTCATCTTACTGCACCGAGAAACACACACACACACACACACACACACACACACACTCCTGCAAGTCATGTCTGGTAGCGGTGTCCAGTGACCAGTGGGGTTTATGGTGCGCTGTGGTACACGCAGGAAAGACACTGAGAGCGCCTCGCTCGCTCGCTCGCTCGACTTTTTATCACTTAAGATTGATTTCAGGGGCTAAAATTAGCATGTAACCTGATCTGTGTATCACTCCGGACTGTGTATTCATACGTGCTTTAACCAACTTTTGGGTTCCTCCAGCATTCAGTGTAGTGTATTTCTATTGAGCTCAACCCCATCTCGTGCCCCTAGTTCACTGGGACGGACTTCAGGCTTCCCCTGGTCAGCACAAGCGCTAAAGAGTGAATGAGTGAAGATGAACAATTGATATTTGCATCCTTTAACTTCATATTTATTATATATATTAATGATAAACCAGGGGGAAAGTTCCAGCGTTCACATCATAGAGCTCATTAAAAAAAAGAAAAAAGAAAAGAAAAAGAAAAATTTGAATAGGGGTTCGATTTCCTCGATACAAAGAAGAAAAGCGCAAAGTGTTATTTTCATGAATTATAAAATTATTAAGTTAGTTGCATTTTTAATTCTTCCTATTTGTTTCACCACACAGCATATATACTACACAACTACGAAAATTAAATCAAACCCGAATATATGTATACGTTTTTTTGTTTTTTTTTTTAAATCTGGAAATCATCATTAAGTTGACTCCCTGCCTCGCCTCCTCATCGGCTCCACCTACAGCTTTTAACCTTTATGCTAATCGCCCTGTCAGGACCATCACCATCTCTGGCATTATCGTAAAGCTGAGTTGCATTCTGGGATATTATTAGCTGCAGTGTCTTTGCGCTGATGCCTAGCGCTTCTCATTAGTACCTGACGTCACGCTGGTGCTCTGGGTATTTTATTCCCGACCGTTCATAATAAAAGCACGATACAGTTTCAGAAACCTCACAGGAGTTAACACAACAACAAAGTTTTCAATAGGAGACTCTCTCTCTCTCTCTCTCTCTCGCTCTCTCTCTGTCTGTCTGACGTCAGTGCAGGAACACACTGATATCATCCTTTAGGAGTTACGTCACAGGAGCCGCAGAATTCGCACCAGAATGATGAAACCATCACAGAGATTTCAGCAGAAAGAGATGCAATCAGAGTGTCATGGTGATAAAAACGAGGAGCTGGAGTTTGGTCTTAAACTCACACACTCACAAGGACTCATCAAGTCCTAACACTCGTAACATCACTACGGCTCCCAGGACGTCAGGTCAGTGTGAAGGTTCACGCGTGCTGCTTTTGTGGCCCTGCGTCGCCATCTAGTGGAATAAAATGAGGATGATGATAATAGTAATAATAATAATAATAATAATAATAATAATAATTAGTTTTACTAATGACTTCTTTTACTAGTTTACTTCTAACACTTTTCTTATTTTCTTATATTTGTAGCACAAAAACTCATCGTCTAGAACGCTTTGAAGAATTAATCTATTAGAAAAAATCAGCAATAAAAATATCATTCCACAGAGAGAATACCAGAATTGTGCCAAAGATAATTACGTTTTTATTTCATGATTTTCATTTGATTCATAAAACATGAAAAAAAAAAGTCAATTATTTATTAACAATTTATTTACATTTATTTAAAACACAGAATGTGTGAATGTGACAAAACAACAACAACAAAAACAACAATTCATAATTTTTTACATGATGTGTTGCTCATTATCTTGGAGGGTGCCAATATTTTTCAACAACATTATACTCTCTGTGCAGACAGAGTTATAGATTTTGACCTTAATTGCCTGATACCAGATGTGTTATTTAATAGTTGTGAACTGTTGACTGGCACTGCGCTGTGTGTGCATGTATTTGGGTATTTATGATGTAATTTAGAAGAACGAAGAAGAAGGTTTTGTCACATAAAAAAGATCTGCAATGACCTCTCGTTACCTTCGAACCCGAATATAAGTACCTTTAACATCTAACTACAAATAAAAAATATATATATATATATCATATATATATATCAATGTCATATAGTCATATGCAAAAGTTTAGGCACCCCTTGGTAATTAACAGATTTTTATTTATTTATTTTTTTTAAAGATGATAACACAGTCTCTCTTGGAAATGGAAAAAAAAAATGCATTTCTTATACCATAAATTGAACAAAAATAAAAACATTATTATGGCACTGTGCAAAAGTTTGGCCACCCTAAGAGTTCCGGAGTCTCAGATTCTTTTTACAAGGTTTCAGACCTCAATCAGCTCATTAGATCTGATTCATGGCAGCGGCTGTCATTAGTAAATTTCAAAGCTTTACAAATACTTTGACTCTTCAAACCTGGTGCACACACTTGCGGACACTCAACAATCATGTGTTCCTCTAAGCGGCCGTGTAAGACTCTGAAAATGAAAGTTATTGATGCCCACAACGCAGGAGAAGCTACGAGAAGATAGCAAAGCGTCGTCAGCTTGCAGTTTCCACAGTGAGAAATGTCATTAAGAGATGGTGGTTCAAGGGGAACTGTGGAGGTCAAGATGAGATCTGGAAGACCAAGAAGACTCTGAGAGAGAACTGCTCGTACAGTCTGCTGGTCAGAAAGACAAATCAAAACCATTTGACTGCAGAAAAAAAAAAACCTGCAGGAAGATTCAGCAGACTCAGGAGTGGTGGTGCAGCGTTCCACAAGACCTTCATGGAAGAGTCAGCAGAAGAAAACCTCACCTTACATTTTTTTTTTTTTTTCAATTTCCAAGAGAGACAGTGTTCTCATTTTTTTTCAATTAAAATCACCAAATCTGTTATTAATCAATGGGTGCCAAAATCTTTGCACAAGACTGTGTATGATACTATTATTAATATTATATATATATATTCATTGTGTGTATATACTCTGTATATACACACAATGAAAAATGAATTATGTTTTTGCAACCTAAAGAATACGCGATGGAGGGGTGTAAAAACCTTTGCACCAACATTTTAGCCAGCTGAAACACAGAAACACATCTCCATAACCAGTTATGTCATGAAGCAGAACCTCCTCCTCCACCCCCTTTGTGATTGGACAGGAGCCAGGTATCCTTTAACGCATTGGAGGAAGAAGCACAGGGGGCGGGACTTTCCCTGGGAGCTCATGAGTGTGAGCGTGTTGAGGAGAGAGAGAGAGAGAGAGAGAGAGTGTGTGTGTGTGTGTGTGTGTGTGTGTGTGTGTGTGTGTGTGTGTGTGTGTGTGTGTGTGTGCATGTGTGTGTGAAAGTGTATTTATTCCCCTGGTTGCTGGCCAAGATCCTCCCACCACTCCAGGCAGAACCTCCCTGTGCACGCAGGCATTTTCTTGTTTTTCTGACAAAACCCACAGCGCTGTGCAGCAGAGCAAGAAATAAAAAAGAGAAAGCGAATGAACCGAGCTCTGTGATTGGCTGAGGGGGAGACGAGACGCATCACTTCCTTCATGTCAGTGCAGGAGGCTGAACCTGAACCTCTATGCTTGGGCTTCTGAGCTTACGAGGGTGTGTGTGTGTGTGTGTGTGTGTGTGTGTGTGTGTGTGTGTGTGTGTGTGTGTGTGTGTGTGTGTGTGCAGATGTAAGGAAGACGACTGCCTGGGACTGAACTGAAACTTGTTTGTTTGTCTTTTATTTATTCATCTACAGCTTTTCCCAGAACATCCAGAGTCAGACTTTGGACTGAGGATGAGACGACGAGACTTCACACCACATGCAGCACCGAGGCACTGAATAAACACTACACAGGTGCTCATGATCATATATATTATATATATATATATATATATATATATATATATTCATATAGCATTGAACATTGTCTCGAAACTAAACTCTTTAAACCTTTTTTCTTGCTGTTCCTAGCATGCTTCCTGCGATTGCAATAAATCTCCAAAGGAGATCCGTGAAATGCTGGGAGAGTCGGCGCACCGTAGCTACGGTCATCTCCGGCAGCAAGATCTCACAGTGAGTCCAAACTCCACGAGTCTCTCCATGCAGTCAGTAAGTCCAGACGTTACGTAACTCCAACACCTGCAGCCGCCCTCTTATGTAATGAAGGCAGCGATACAGAAGCGCATCGTCTCACTCGGGGTCAGGTGTTAATATACTGTACCGCACTGTAGGTGTTAACCCCGTCATCACTCAGGAGGCAAATAGTTTTGTTCTTGGAGTGAAAAACAGCAACAACACAGGACAAGTGTATTAAGGTCGAATTAAAATGAAAGAAAAAAATATTTTGCTGGAACAAATGTAAGGGAGCAGTTTGGCTTGAACATTTACACGTTTACGTCAAACCAGGATTGATGTTCCCTTATTTATTTATTTATCTATTTATTTATTTATTTAGTATAGATTTACTTTAAACCTCTTCCGCTATTTTAAGGTTTAAAAACTCATTTTAACTAAACAGCCGTGAGAGAAATGTCACAACACCTGTTATAACCCTGAGTGCCTGAGTCATGTGTTATGATACGTTCTATGTAAACAGCAATAAAATGTTTCCTTTTCTGAATGACTTTGCTTATGACATGACATAAACCTACACAGATGTTCATAAAGTCTTATTCCAGCTCAGGTGAGCTGTCATAAACACTCACCACGGCACAAGTGCACATCACAATCATTATGACCTGTTATTACATTCTTGTGGAATTACTATGACTATTCCTAAACCTATTATAAGCATAGTAGTCGTTTAACTCTTATAAACGGCAATAATGACGTACAGAACTTGTCATTATCAGCTTGTGGCATCATTATAAATATACTGTATGTTAAACTCTTAAACTATGACTTTTTATCACTTTTAATCACTTAGCTTATGCTATGTCCATTTTGTGATATACCATGAGACATGAATAGCCCTTCCTGACAACAGACATAAGCCTACATAACGTACATTATGCATGCATTTACAGTATAAAGCCTCATTTCCTCAACAGGATCATCTTTTATATTCGCTGACCTTTTTGCTTGGTCCTATAGTACAAGTGCACAGCATGACCTGTTATTACATTCTTGTGGAATCACTATGAGCATTCTTAAAACTGTTATAAGCAGCAGGAATACATTTGCTTTAATTTAGCAAGCTACTGTATGAGACATTGTGAACACTTGTGTCACACCACATAAGCACAAATCGTGAGCTTCAGGATCTGCTGTGGGATCACCGGTCATTCAGTGTTCACCCAACACTTATAAACAGTAATAAGATATTTTGTGTCACGATTTTGTGACAGGTTTGATAATAGTGTGATGCTGCATATAAAAGGTCATTATGACTTTATGACATTATGTCATTATGGAATGGACATTCCACGCGGGGTTCTTGTCAGCTGTCATAATGGCCTCATAGACTGGCATAACACCATCTAGTGGAAATGTTGCTGTTTCAGTTCATTCAGATGTTATGTCATATCAGCTTGACATCGTGGGTAAAAAGTCGTGTACATGACAGCTGCCAGCCGTCACAATAAACATTCATGCAGGACAGACGTTCATGTAGTAAAAAAAAATGTGCCATAACACATATGATGTCATCCTTACTGTACGTGTCATCCACATAACTTGCCTCAATCCTTATTTTAGCCTGACATTGCGAGTGCATGACACAAGATCCTGATGTACTGTGGTTGTCATGTAGCCTTATAAACACCACATGTAATTAAAGAGTTTTCTTTCTTTCTTTTTTTTTACCCTAAACACTAAAACCGTTCTTGTTCATCTCAAGACATGTGACGGAGCGTCTGAAGAAGGATGTGGAGGAGATGTACCGCCAGCTTCCAGGCTTTAGACCAGGCCTGGTGGTGCTGCAGGTTAGTCTTGTGTTTGTTTGTTTGTTTTTACTCTTTAATCATATTTTTTCTGATAATAACAAAATGAACACTGTTTTCATTCTTATAATCTGACTCGCATTCTTTCTTTCTTTCTTTCTTTCTTTCTTTCTTTCTTTCTTTCTTTCTTTCTTTCTTTCTTTCTTTCTTTCTTTCTTTCTTTCTTTCTTTCTTTCTTTCTTTCTTTCTTTCTTTCTTTCTTTCTTTCTTTCTTTCTTTCTTTCTTTCTTCCTTCCTTCTTGTTTTCCTTCTTGCTTCTTTCTTTTCTTTCTTTCTTTCTTTCTTTCTTTCTTTCTTTCTTTCTTTCTTTCTTTCTTTCTTTCTTTCTTTCTTTCTTTCTTTCTTTCTTTCTTTCTCCAGTTGCTCATTTGGTAATGTGCTTTTCTCTTTTTCTTCATTGCTTTCACATAAGAAAAAACTTTAATAATTGCTAAAGAAAAAAGTGCTACATATAGACATACGCCAGTCTGTGACCCCATTTTGTCCATCATACACCAGTTTGTGTCCTCTTTCTAGTGCATGACGTCAATTTCGTCCACCACACACCAGCGCGGGACTCTATTTGATCCACCATACAAAGGCATCTACCCCATTTTGACCCATACACCACTGTGATTCCGTTTTAAACCCGTACAGCAGTGTGTGTGTGTGTGTGTGTGTGTCCCATTTTGCCCACCATACACCAGTGTGTGACATTGTTCTGACCCGATGCACCATTGTGTGACCCAATTTGTCCATCATACTCCACATTCAGCTAATTCAAGAGCCAGCTAGCTTATAATTATATGCAGCATGGTATGTACATTACTACTGTATGTTTCTACACACGCAGCTTAAGTGTGTACGATCTTATCCACTTCAGGTCGGAGACAGAGACGACTCCAACCTTTACATCAGTATGAAGTTAAAGGCAGCAGCCAGAGTAGGTTGGGCTTCCAGAATACAAACGTATTTATTTGTAAGTGTTATTTTGATTCTCATTATCTCTCAATCTCACTCAGATCGGAATTAATGCCAACCACATCAGGCTTCCTAAGACGGCTACAGAAGACGAGGTGAGTCCAGATAATCTTGTTTTATAACCTTATGTAAAGATGTGAATGAGTCGCAACTGATCCAAACTCACATGCTTGTACTTTTTGAGCAATGAAAATAATCGAGCTTAATGCAAATGGAACACGGTGAGATTAAATTTGATAGGGAAACTAAAATGCAAATTAAAGTAGCGAGGATTTGGAACAACAGAGTTTATGTTGGAATAGAGATAGAATTGGTTGCGCGAATTAAAATGAGCGAACCCTGCGGTGTTACGAGTGCCTGTTTGACAAGTCGCCCTTTCATTTAATGAAAAAAACTTGAGATACAGACGGTTTCGTGGCAGTGAAGCAATTATTCCACTATACACTTTTTTACTCCAAAAAACGAGTGGGTCATACTGTACAGCTGGACGAATGGGTCCATGAATGGAGTGCTATACCATTGCTAAGGACAAAAAAAAAAAAAAAAAGTCTGCTTTTCCCATTCAGACTGCCAAAATTCCCTCAATTTCAACTTGTATCAAAACGTTCAGTCGGGTCACGTGAGTACTATGGGAAAAAGAAAAAAAAAACCCGTACTTGGGAAAATGCACTCTCTGAGTTCTGATCATTTGTTTTTTTGGATCCGCACCAAACCTTTATACTCCCACAGGCATATAGCTCACTCGCTTTGGATCTGATCGGAAAACAAGATGAATCACGTCAAACGGTTTGAAAATAATTAACCTCTTCAACCTCTTCTGGTCTGAACCTGCTCCGCCGGAAATGAATGTTTTTTTGTTTTCTTTTGCAGTATAGAGAACGATCTCTATATCGAAGCTACAGTTTTACAGGACCTACGGCAAACGGTACTAGGACTAGTTAAGTTTTGTACAGAAGAAAAAAAAAACGAATAGTAAATATGGGTGAGGCCGGACGTCCTGAAACGACTCGACAAACAGCCTGATGGGAAATACGTGCCGGTCACTGGGTACGACATCATCTGTTTAAAAAGCACAATTTGAAAATTCTCCCTCGCTAGTTACAGTTACTGTTCCAAAGTGAATTTGTTTGCTAGTAACGCCATCCTCAAAATTACTACAGTGGAACCTTGGATTACGAGCATAATTCGTTCCGGAAGTGGGCTCGTGTTCCAAAACACTCGTAAACCAAATCATCATTTCCCATAAGAAATAATGAAAACTCTAATTATTCGTTCCACAGACCCAAAAAATAAATACATAAAAATAATTAATAAAAAATATAAAGTGAAAATAAAACAAATTAATCTGCATTTTACCTTTAAAAAAAAAAGTACAAATAAATCCAAAAAACAGATAAGTGTTTCTGTTGCTGCACGCAGTTTTACACAGTAATACTCCTCCTCCTTTCAGTAAAATGGTCCATGTGCTCTAGGTGTTAGAGAGTATAAAGCTGTATAACCGGGACCCGGATGTTCACGGGCTCATCGTACAGCTACCTGTGGACTCCATCAACCCCATAAACACAGAGAAAGTCGTCAACGCTGTGGATCCAGACAAGGATGTGGACGGGTGAGAGAGAGAGAGAGAGAGAGAGACTTCTCATCTGACAGTCAAGTATTAATGTTTATCAAGAGATAATACAAAGAAAACGTAATGTTTATGACACCTTCCTATAGTTGGCCAATCATGGTGTCTGTGCAGGAGGGGTGGATCCATACAGTAGCACAGTAACCCTACAGTAACCGTACTCCCCACATGTATAAGCTTGTGATGTCACGGTAATTAAAGGTGTGTTAAATGAATTACGTGCTGTTCACTCCAGTCTGTGCAGCATAAATGCAGGGAAACTGGCTCGAGGTGATCTGCAGAACTGCTTCATCCCCTGCACACCCAACGGCTGCATGGAGCTCCTCAGACACACCGGTGAGAGACCGGAAATCAAACCGAACACACTTGAGGGCTTCAGAGATCTGAACTGAAATCAGCTCTTATTGCATAAGCAACAGGTTCCACCATATGGTGGTGAATGTTTATTGCAGCTATAAAATAACTGAGATTTTATATATTCGTTTATTTATTCATTTGTTTGTTTGTTTGTTTGTTTGTCTATTTACAGGTGTTTCAGTATCAGGCAAGAACGCGGTGGTGGTCGGGCGCAGTAAGATCGTCGGCGCTCCCATGCACAACCTCCTGATGTGGAATCACGCCACCGTCACCTGCTGTCACTCCAAAACTCCAGACCTTCCCGCTGAAGTATCTCCTCCTCCTCCTCTTTCTTCTCCTCCTCCTCCTCCTCCTCCTTTTCCTCCTCATATTCAGTGCCATATTTCTCAGCAATGATGTGCATTTATGGAGAAAACTCTTGCTCTGTGAAGGTGAAGAAGGCGGACATCCTGGTTGTGGGCACCGGGAAAGCCGAGATGGTGAAGGGCGAGTGGATGAAAGAGGGCGCGGTGGTCATCGACGTCGGCATTAACTACATCCCAGGTTTCTTTCATTTTTATTATTTTACTTATTAACAATACATATCGTTCTAATGATTTACTTTGTTTTCAACAATGACGACCTCGAACCTCAACCCTCGTCTTTGGCTGTTGAGCACGAACGATCATGTGACATCGTTCGCACAATTAGAAATAGGTCACCTGACAACCGGTTTATTACTCCGCACATGCGATACATACCGCTTAAGTCATTGCGAAGACCAGTTACCCATAATGCCTTTCTTTGCATTAAGACACAGATACTGTAAGTCGGCCGTGATCGTATGTTTAATTGCCAGGTGTCCATTTGCGTCAGTATGAAAATGCACGGTAATTAATGGATTTTCCGTCCACAGATGACAGCAGGCCGTCCGGAACGCGCGTGGTGGGTGATGTTCACTATCCATCTGCCAAGGAGCGGGCGGGGTACATCACTCCGGTTCCTGGGGGAGTGGGACCCATGACTGTAGCCATGCTGATGGACGTAAGAGCCCAAACAGGACAGTGCTAACTAAGTTAGTTGGATTGCGGCAGGACAGTGGCTCAGGCCCCTTTCATACACTAACGAGAGGGATTCTGGCGAGTGAATTGGCGTACCCCTGAAAATGTTCCCTGGCTCGCTTCAAACTCCCCAAGGCTCAATCTTCAATCTCTGTGGTCTCGCACCTCCAGGGTTTGGGACTGATCCTCACCTCCGGTCTTTGTGTGTGTGTGTGTGTGTGTGTGTGTGTGTGTGTGTGGAGATCTCCCCATGCATGTTGGTGTTCCTCCGGGTACTCTGGTTTCCTCCAACATGCTGGAGATATGCTGTGCAGGTTGACTGATGTTTCCAGTTTGCTCATTGCAGCATATTGCACATCATCTGAGCTGCAAATGCGCCCCCTTGTGGTGTGCGTAGATGTTAACTGATATCTGAGCAACAGAGAAACATGATTCAAAACAAACATCTTATCAGTTACTGCTTTTTTTTTTATTATTATTTTTTTTATCAGTTCAATTCTCAGTGGTATAATAATGAAGGTAATTAATAATGCAGTAATAATTAACAACACTCCTCTAAATGGAGAGAAAGTGAATAAAAGTCAAATAAAATAAATTGCTGTAAAATTTCTTTAGTGTTAGCAGAACCGCTGCTACTGTACATCCCGCCATATTGTCACTCATCGTTGTGTTTTTCGTATTATTATCATTAATATATCAGTTCATCACTTTTATTATGGACAGAACACAGTGAAGAGTGCTAAGACGTTTCTGCAGATGTACAGACCTGGGAAATGGAACGTGACCTACACAAAGCCGAAACCGCAGAAACCTCAGACTAGGTACATGAACAGCGTGAAACCGTGAAGTCGTACTGTGTAATATAGAAAAGATCGGAAAATCTGAAACATCTCAGTAATAAAGCTGTGAGCATTTCTCTGAGTAAAGCCCAGAGTCTCCAGGTGACTCTCTGATCCTGATCTTCACTCACAGCGGCGTCCAGGTCTCTCACTGTGCTGCGCAGAAGCCCGTCGATCAGCTGGCTAAAGAAATCGGGCTGTTCTCCGTGGAAATCGAGCCGATCCACAGGGGCAGGGTGAGGGTGAGCCTGGACGTCCTCAGACGACTCGACAAACAGCCTGATGGGAAATACGTGGCGGTCACTGGGTACGACATCATCTGTTTAAAACCATGTTGTTTGACTTACACTTTTTTATTTTTATTTTTTTGCATACATTTTGATGTACAGTATATGAACGAATGATTTCAAAAATACTGGCTTGGTAAGAGACAGTGATTCCTGTGGTCAATGTCTGATTTCAACTCCAGAAGTATTGGCACCCCTTAGGATAAAAGATAATAATAATAGCTAGAGAGGTACATTTCCTGAAGAAATTTCCTGTGAGTGGTGCTCTGCGTGGCATCATGGACATAGCTGATGTTGGTCTCAATGTTAAGTCGATGGGATTTTTTGGGGCGATTAACTTCCCGGTGCTTAGAAAAGTCATAGCGCCCCATTCCCAACTAAGCCACACGATTTGACACCTCTGTCAGGACCTACGGCAAACGGTACTAGGACTAGTTAAGTTTTGTACAGAAGAAAAAAAACGAATAGTAAATATGGGTGAGGCCGGACGTCCTGAAACGACTCGACAAACAGCCTGATGGGAAATACGTGCCGGTCACTGGGTACGACATCATCTGTTTAAAAAGCACAATTTGAAAATTCTCCCTCGCTAGTTACAGTTACTGTTCCAAAGTGAATTTGTTTGCTAGTAACCTTGTGAATTTGTTTGCAGTGAACCTTGGATTACGAGCATAATTCGTTCCGGAAGTGGGCTTGTGTTCCAAAACACTCATAAACCAAATCATCATTTCCCATAAGAAATAATGAAAACTCAAATTATTCGTTCCACAGACCCAAAAAATAAATACATAAAAATAATTAATAAAAAATATAAAGTGAAAATAAAACAAATTAATCTGCATTTTACCTTTTAAAAAAAAGTACAAATAAATCCAAAAAACAGATAAGTGTTTCTGTTGCTGCGCGCAGTTTTACACAGTAATACTCCTCCTTCTCCCCACCTCGCTTTTTAAGTTTCACAACAAACACACACACACACACACACACACACACACACACACACACACGGAAACACCATTTTAACAGAGAAAAAAGAAATCTCTCTGACCTGGCGTGAGCATACTAAAGCAATCACTGCTGTAAAGTAAAAAAAAAACAAAAACAAAACAAATGAACCAGCACCTTACCTTTGAAAATGATCACGACAGAGCAGAGTTTCTGTGTGTTTGTGAAGCCGGGGAGGGGGTGAAAAGGCGAAAGAGCGTCTGTGCGTATGTCAGGGTGTGTGTGTGTGTGTGTGTGTGTGTGGGTGTGTGTGTGTGTGTCGCTGTCAAATTACATGAGCACACACATAAGAGACCAAAAGAAAGAGGGAGATGTTGATTATACAAGTAAGAGACGAGCAGAGTTTCTGTGTGTTTGCGAGGCCGTGGGGGGGGTTTAGGTGAAAAGGTGAGAGAGTGACGCTCAGTGTCAAAATAAGAGTCGCATGTGTTATACATGATACTTGCTCGGTTTCCGATTAAAAATTTATTTAAAATCTTTGCTCGGTTTGCGGAACACTCGTAAACCAGGTCACTCGCAATCTGAGGTTCCACTGTATTATTATTTTTTTATATTAAAGAATGACGCATTTATAGTTTATAGTTCCTTTTAAATTCAAAAAGTGAACTGTCTGTTTTTACATATGTTATAGCAGCTGTAAACACTCATTCCCTCTCCAGCCCCTCCCCCCTCGCTTTACACCCATCTCTTCTGAAAACGTGAACACATTGACACTGGAGACTCCTTCCGTTTGTGCTAAATGAATAAATCTCGTTAAAACCTCGTCAAGTCCCTGCGAATGAGCTGACCAATCAGAATCCAGACTTTAACATTCTGACCAATCAGAATCCAGACCTTAACAGCGCCGTGGTGTAAGAGGAAACGAAGCCGAGTGTAGCTGTGTTTTTTATTCCTGATTGAAAAATCATTTCTGAACTTTACAGCGTGTTTCCCAAACCATCATTCTTTTCTCTTTATGTGATCAGAGTACCGTCTACCTCGCTACCCGGAGGCCGGCGCAGCACCACTCTTGGCTTGGCTCAGGCTTTAGGAAGACATTTAAAGCTCAATGCCTTTGCCTGCGTGAGACAGCCGTCTCTACAACACTGTCTAGATCTCAGAGGTGAGGATGTGAAATTCCTGATGCCAGTAATGATCCTGACCACAGTGACAGTTACAGGTACAGCAATGCTACGTACTGCTAGCGCTTGTCTAATGAAGACTGTGATGTCTACAAGGGTTCAAACAATAAAAAAAACAACAACAAATAAAACCAGAATAAACAAATGTAACTTACAAACATTTACATTTACAAATGTAACTTAACCGCATATGACATTTTATAAAAAACTGTTTTTAACAAGCATCAGTTGGCGTAAAAGCTGCGCGCGTTCACTTCAAGGTCAATTCGACATACGCAGTAAGTACAGAGACATAAAGAGACATTTGGTCGTCATTAGTTTCTCTTATGTGAGGTTTCCTGTATTAGTCACATGATGATGATGATGATGATGATGATGATTGTGGCGATGAAACATGTAAACGAACGTCGCTTATATAAAATGTCCACGAAGTTGTTCTTGCGTTCACACAACAGAACGTCGGTTCTTATGACGCACCAACGTAGTCAGTGTGGGAAGTGGCCGAAGTGTCGCCTCAACTCCACATCAGAACTGACTAACGCACTGAACCATGAATGTGGAACCTTGTGTAGGTGTTATGCAGCCTTATGAAGACTGTGCTTACTTGAAATGACAATCGCCCGACTAACAGCGTTTATTAGGTTACAGTGTGTTAATTAAATATACAGTAATCACTTTAAAAAAATACACTCCGGCTGTGTAGCAACAAGTTATAGCAGTTATAATCACAGTGTAATAAGACTGTTCAGCGTATTTCTGTTCATAAGCAGTTTATGTATCTTTGTTCCATTCTTTTGCATTGTGTTACGACATCATGTCAAAGTGCTGTATAGACGTTTTACATTTTAATAAAAAAGAAGTGTGTAGTAAGTGAAGTGTCTCATGTAAAAGAATGTCGTGCGCGCTGTAATAAGCACTGTTCATAAGCAGGAGCTGCAGCTGGAGGAGGATTTCCTCAGATCTCCGTAGACGAGGTTATTATTTATTATAGATATCTTAATATAATACTGGTCCCTTTTTAATATAAAGAAGATTTAGAGTTCAGTGTGTGTGCGTGTGCGTATGTGTGTGTGTGTGTGTGTGTGTGTGTGTGTGTGTGTGTGTGTCAGGCCAGTTTCCCCCCCACAGGAGACTCTGAAGCGATCTCGGCAGCCAGCAGCTTCCTCACTGACACCGTCACAGCTTACTCTCATTACCAGGACAAGCTCTCAGACCAGGTTAAATCAGTGTGTGTGTGTGTGTGTGTGTGTGTGTGTGTGTGTGTGTGTGTTAGCGTGTTCATGTTTGTCCCCTGTCTTTAGGCTCTTTTTGACCTTGTGGTGCCGGTCAGAGATGGTCATCGAGCCTTCTCGTCATCACAGCTCAAAAGGCTACAGGTATAAACACCCAGGTCACTCATGAAGCTACATAAGACCTACATAAGGGCTTGTTCCAACAGGTCTTGGTTATCATTAAAACATTCTCTTATTCATGTTCATATCGAGTCGACTAACCACCTTACTCGGTAGACGGTGTAGATTTTTGTTGACATAAGGTTGACATTAGAGAGTTATAACACCTGACATGGGGAACTTGTTGTACTGTACATCACACTTTCAACACTTTCACTAAATCTGCTCTTGTTTTAATCGTTTCTTCATGAATCAATTATGTGACGTCATTGTGTCTGTGCAGAGACTTGGTGTAGAGAAGTCCGACCCCTCGACCCTGACCCAAGACGAGATAAGACGCTTGGTCCGGTTGGACATTGACACAGACATGAGGACGGTACGTGTCACACTGCCATGTGCTCTCTCTCTCTCTCTCTCTCTATATATATATATATATAAAACCATACTGAAGACTGTTTAATCCTGGGAACAACGTGTTATCATGAATGACTTGTTATTGCAGGACAGTGCGTCTCTGGACACCGAGCTGACGGCCGTCATGTCTCTGAGCAGGAGTGTAGAGGACCTGCAGGACAGACTGGCTCGGATGGTTCTGGCCAGGAGCACATCTGGGGAGCCTGTAACCATCGAGGACCTGGTCTGTGTCACTTCAGAAATGAATGAATGTTGATTTAGGACCATGACCTAATAAAGTGGTCTGTATCAGCTAAGACCTGACATATTAAGTGGTGCTGGATCGAGTGCTGTTGTAGCCGTATTGTTGGAAAGGCCGTAACACGATTCTGAATACAGGGAACTTTCTCTGTATTAAATTAATGAAACGTTTAGATGTAAGTAATTGATTTGTGTGTGTGTGTGTGTGTGAGAGAGAGAGAGGACTCACATCCTGGTACTTTGTCTTCTCAGGGCGTTAGCAGTGCTGTTGGTCTGCTGTTGAAGGAATCCTTGAAGCCGTGTTTAATCCAGACATCAGAGGTATAATAATGATACATTTGGCTTCCTTTATGATGTCATAACTTGTTATATACAGAGCCATAGAGTTATACACTGTTTCAAGAAAAAATGAAGGAAACAAATAGTCAGTAGTCAATAATCAATTAATACACAGTTTTTAAACCTATACTGCATGCTGCTTGAACTGCAAGTGCGCCCTCTTGTGGTGCAAAACTGAATGGGCTTTATGAGAAATACAATGCAAAACAAATACTGTCAGTTACTAGGTTTTTAATCCTATTAATCATATTAACTATTAATCATCAACAATCCTAATGTAAAATGCTAATAACGTAAAAAAAATATATATATATTATATGCATAAATGTTTATTATATTAAATTTCAGTATAAATGCTTTCTATGAAGGAAATACAATACATATGCTTTAATATGGCGAAGTAACATGTACATGCTTTCTTATTATTCTTTCCTGATGATAAAAACTCCATTTTAATGACCAAATCATCCAAATTAGTTTTATTCCATGCTTGCCCCATAATGATATTTCTCTCGCTTTCTCTCTCTCTCTCTCTTTCCCAGGGAACTCCTGTTTTTCTTCACATCGCTCCATTGGCTGATGTCGCTTGGGTCGGTCCGTCCATCACGGCAGACAAAATTGCTCTAAAACTGGTTGGGCCTCAGGGTTTTGTGGGTGAGACTTGCTGTGTCACTCAAATTCCTGTGCAGGAGAGTTGTATCAGAGAGCTTCTGAAGCTACATAGCAAAATCTCCAGTGTTCAGTTTTACACCTACAGACTTCAATTGGACTGGAGTCACATGAACAGCGTAGGTGTTAAATCACTGAGCACTGGGGATTTTTATTTTCTAAATCATGATAAAAAACTGTTCTGATGCGTGCTTTTAATCCTAGTTCATAAATAGGATAAATTTTCTACAAATTGCATTCTGGCTACGCGAAACTTTACAAGGGTGCCAGTAATTTTGGAGCTGACCTTATAATGTTGTGATTTATTTTCCACATACATTGTTATATAGGCTTGTGATGTAAAAAAATAAAAAATACAATTGTTGCACTTATTTTCACTATAACTGTATTTCGCTATAGTTAATACCAAATACCAAAGTATTGGCACCCTTCATCTGAAATAATTAACAAAATGTACAGTAAGGGATATATACATATGAATGTTGTGTCTTTATGTTTTCTAAAGTAATGCCATTACATTGATACTCTCATGATAGTCATGAAACCAATAATTTAGTAAGGAATAGTTTAATAATAAATATTAACAGATATACGACGGAAGCACTGCACGGTTTACATTTTTCATTTAAATGGGAATAAATGTTCTTATTTTTGTTTAAAATATGTTTAAAAATGATTGGCACCCCACAATTATTAAAGGATAAAGCCAACAAGTTTGGAAAAATCCCCCTTTTAAGGATGTACTGCACTGGACCGCCCATGTCCCCTATACAGAACTTTTCGAAGGGTGCCAATAATTTTGAATCTGACATGTTGTTTTGTTTACATTTTTTTACATACATTTTGATGTATCTGAATGATGTAAAAAATACGAGAGTAATAGAGTGATTTCTGTGGTCAACTCCAGAAGTATTGGCACCCCTTATAAGATAATAATAATAATAATAATAATAATAAACACTGAGTATATACAGTAAAATACATAAGCCAGGAATGATGCTTAAACCATAAACATAAGCAGACCCTGTATAGTGTTATTTTCACATTTCTCATGTAAGTGATTTCATAATTATTGGCACCCAACAACTTTGACTAAATTGGCAAATTTATGTTACTATTTAAGGGTGCCAATATTTTCACGAATAACTGTGTTGCTTATCATTAAAATACAGTTTATAAAGAGAGCAGAGTTCATAATAGTGTCGCAGTAGACGATGCTCTCATGATGCTATTTTCATGCGCATGGCCATGATGTAATCGTGCATTGCACTGTAAATGTGTGTAACCGATCTCCACCTTCACCCCGATCAGTCACCGAGACGCCTCAGTGTGAGAGCTTTCTCAGCATCACGTGCCGCTCCTCAGGCCTGCGACCACACGTGCTGGTGTTCGTGACCTCGGTGCGAGCCATGAAGATGTGCGGCGCTGACCTGGTGGTGAGTTTTACTTCCTTTAAAACAGAAATGGCTTCAGGGCTGCTGGATGTCACTGTGAGTGGAGATTTGACATGAGAGTTAAAGAATCAGCAGAAAAAAAACAAGTGAAATGCAGTAAACATTTCTCTGTCCTCTAGAACCAAGAGCTCCTGGAGAAAGGCTGCGCTCATCTGAAGAGGCTGTTGGAGACAGCACGGGCGTTCGGGGTACCAGCGGTGGTGGCTGTAAACACCTTCAGGTCAGAAAGCGTTCTTTAAATTGTTTTTATACGTTCCATATAAATATGTCCCATAGTAACGGAGGGACTTGTTTAGAGGATGCTTTAAGGAAGCTGCTTGTTTTCTTTATGGACGGAGTCTCCAGTGTGAGAACAGTACTGTGAGGCTGTACTGATGAAGGTGTAATGCTCTTCTGTGCGTAGTTGTGACTCGGAGGCTGAAGTGGACATGGTGTGCAATCAGGCGAAGAGGCTCGGAGCGGTCGAGGCCGTGCGGTGCAGCGAGTGGTCTGAAGGGGGCGCCGGGGGACTGGAGCGGCTGGCACACAGCGTTCAGAGAGCGTCCATGATCCAGAGCACGACTCACTTCCCCTACGAGCCGCAGGTGGGGGTTCGCGACCGGTTTGTGTCATGTCTTCCTGTGTGTGTGTGTGTTTGTAGTTTAAATTGGACTTTTTTTGTTTTAGTTTTTTCTTATGGTGCATATCTGAAAATAAATGTCCAGTGTGTTTTATTTAATATTGGAAATGATTTTCAGCAAACACATTTTATTTATTTTCCCATTTATCGCCTCCCGCACGAAAAATACTACTACTATTAATAATAATATTAAGAAGAAGAAGAAGAAGAATATTAATAATTATAATAATAATAAGAAGAAGAAGAAGAAGAAGAAGAAGAAGAATAGAAGTATATTAAGTAATTGCTAATTATTTAGGCATTGTGCAGATTAATGCATATTTTAATCTTATTTTGTTTGTCTGTTTATGAAGATGTTAAAATAGAAACTGTCATATAAAACCTATTGTGTTACCGGGCAGTACTTGTATATAATATTTATAAGTGGAAAAAGAAAAAAAGATTTAAGATTTAAAATCTTGCCAGGGTTCAAATCCTGAAATTATTATTATTATTATTATTATTATATTATATTATTATTATTATTATTATTAATAATAATAATAATAATAATAAATAATAATAATACTATTTATTAATTAATTCACTCTGGTATTAAGAAAAAAATAATAAATTCTTGAGTTAAGGCTGAGTTTATGTATATACATTTAAATTTGAAGAGGTTTAAATGTTGCAGTTCCTCTATAATCCTACAGGCGGTGCTCTCTAAACTATTCACCTATTTTAAAAGCTGAACTAATAATAATAATAATAATTAATATAATAATAATAATAATAATAATAATATCAAAGCATGATATGTTAAAATGATAAAATTATGATACTTACAGAAGCGCAATACAAATCTAATCAGCACCTGGGTATGGTGATGGTGATGGTGATGGTGATGATGAAGATGATGATATCATATCATATCGGTTGCTCCTGATCCCAAGTGTCTGGTGTCACATACTGTACTTTAGTAGTGGTATATCGATACTAATTTATTGGTACTAATAAAAATCGTATAATCCCCTCGAGGTCTCATCAACATTACGATCCAAAGACGAACATGCCTTCAGTGGATAATGATGTTTTTGGAGTGATTTATTTCGTGATTAGTGCGCAGTAGCGTGTTATCACCCTCAGAGTCAATTATCACCTCTGACACGGAGCCGTTTCATTATCAGCTCATATATTTATAATATTAAACATGTCATCTCTATAGAGAGCGAGGGACATCATCAGGACACGTGTCACTACGTTGAAACCCATTACGAGAAGGGGTGTTGTTTTATTATTGTGTGTGTGTGTGTGTGTGTGTGTGTGTCTGTGTGTGTGTGTGTGTGTGTGTGTGTGTGCGTGTGTGTGTGTTTGGTTTCAGATGCCTGTCAAAGATAAGCTGAGAAAAGCAGCCCAGTCGATGTTCGGTGCTGAAGACGTGGAGCTATCAGCTAAAGCTAAAGACAAGCTTGAACTTTATATAAATCAGGTGGAGTTTATTATTATTATTATTATTATTATTATTAATAATAGTAATTCAGTGCAGGTTTAATAATCCAGGATAGTAACGGAGTTGAGATAAGGTTCTAACCCGAATCACAGAAACAAACCTATTGATGCTCATTTTCATGATCAGAAATGTTCTAAATTTGTCCTGGCGTGTTCCTGATCCTCACAGGGTTTTGGACGTTACCCAGTGTTCATCACCGAGGGTCACGTACGCCTGAGTAACGGTGCTGACGTGAAGATGCTGCCGATTTCAGATATCCACGCCTACGCGGGAGCAGGATTCCTCCGCTTTGTGCCGAACATGGTGAGCTTCGCACCTCGTCACACACTCACACTTCGGCAGATCTGAGTGTCAGGACTTACAGTAATGATGTGTATGAAAGGGGCGGGGCCTTCACATGTATAATCGGCCAGTTCCAGTGAAGGTGGTGAAAGAGGTGTGGTTCCCAGTTAAGGAGGCGCCTTGTCTCTAACACAAAAGAGTGAAAAAGTAAAAAAAAAATAAAAAACTATGTGTGGCATACAGTAGCTTCTGCAATGGTTTAGGAAAAGTGAAAGAGGCGTGGCTTCTCTGTCAGTGAGAGTGAAATATGAGAAGGGGCGTGGCTTCTTTATGGTAGTGAGAGTAAAGGAGGGGGAGGAGGTGTGGCTTCTGTGTTTCTTAATCCTCTAATAGAAGTTGACGGGGTGCGGCTCCTGGGTTTGCCACATCAGAGTGAAATATAGGAAGGGGCGTGGCTTCTTTTTTGCCAGGGAGAGTGAAATATGTGAAGGAGGTGTGGTTTCCATATTTGTCAGTGAGAGCGAAAATATGGGAAGGGGCGTGGCTTCTGTGTTTTAGAGAGAGAGTGAACCATGAGAAGGGGCGTGGCCTCTGTGTTTTCCAGAGAGAGTGAAATATGAGAAGGGGCGTGGTTTCTGTGTTTTCCAGAGAGAGTGAAATTTGAGAAGGGGCGTGGCCTCTGTGTTTTCCAGAGAGAGTGAAATATGAGAAGGGGCGTGGCTTCTATGTTTTCCAGAGAGAGTGAAACATGAGAAGGGGCGTGGCCTCTGTGTTTTCCAGAGAGAGTGAAATATGAGAAGGGGTGTGGCTTCTGTTTTCCATTTAGTGTGAAATATGAGAAGGGGTGTGGCTCCTGTTTTTGGCAGAGAGAGTGGACTATGTGAAGGAGGCGTGGCATTCGGGTTTGTCAGTGAGAATGAACAATGAGATGGGCCGTGGCTCATGTGTCTGTCAGTGAGACTGAATGGAGTGGAGAAGGTGTGAAGGTGTTATATAAGTTGAAGGGGCGTGGCTTCTGGGTTTGTCAATGAGAGTGAAATATGAGAAGCGGGCGTGGCTTTTGTGTTTCGTATGAGGGTGACATATGAAGAAAATAAAGAAAATTGAAGGGGCGTGGCCTCTGTAATGACCACCCAAAGTGAAAAAGCTGAAGGGGGTGTGGCCTCTGTGTTTGTCAGTGCCGATGTAAGATGTGATGGAGGTGCGGCCTATGTGTGTCAGTCCCTGTGAAAGAGGTGTGGCATCTGTCTTTAATTGGTATTGAACTGCAACGGCTTCAGTCCGCTTCAATGAGGAGAAAGGGGTGTGGCCTGTATTTGTTGTATCTATTAGAAGAGGTGTGTGTGTGTGGTGTGCGTGTGTGTGTTTTCTTGGTCAGTGTCAGTGAAAGAGGCGTGGCCCTGTCTACTGTTTGTCAGTTGTAGTGATGGAAACGTGACAGAGGCGCGGCCTCCGAGTCTGTGAGTCATAATGGAGGAGGGAAAAGTGGGCGTGGCCTTTGAGACTATTAGGAAAGTTCAAAGTAATTAGTGCTTCTAATCCGTATAAAAAAGCGATGAAGTCGTTTCACTTCAGCCTCAGTGGAAGAGGCGTGGCTTGTCATGTGTAACATCGAACTAGTAATCCAGTGAACTTTTATAGGAAACATCTCAGGAGACACGTTCATGAAAATCGAACATCTCAATAAATATCAACAGAATCCTAACCACGCTGCGACCCTCTGTGACGTACGGTGACTGAGAGGGGGCTCGGTGGTGGTGGTGGTGGTGAGTCAACGCCGCTGATGAGTCTGAGAGAATGTGCCTCACACCGGTCACGCGTGGAGCGGATATTTTTATCCAGACGTGTTGCTAGGTTGCAGGGCTGCGCAGAGCTTGAGAACCACAGCGAGAGCCAGCATCGATCCACCTGACCTTCGCACGCACGGCTTTTATAGCTCGGGCGTTCTTGTGAAATATTTTCCTTGCGCTTTCTTCTTCTGTTTTAAATATAGGAGCGAGTCTCGGGTGCAGAGCCGACCAGATGGTGTTATTCATTTCGTGCTGTTGATTTTTTTTTTTTTTGCTCATGCACGGACAAAGCGAGTAATTTGAATAAGTGCATTGCTGGTAACACTTTATCACTAAAGGAGGTGTAAAAAAAAACAAAACAACAAAAAAAAACAAGAGTGCTGTTATTAGACCTATATGACGCCTACATGAACCCTACATGGCTTATAAAACCTACATATCTGTTCATATCTTATTTCATACATTACACCAAGCATCGACTGTTATGACTCCTTTATGAATGCTTACACGATAATAACCTGTTTAATGTCATGCGACATTAGTCATGTGACACTTTATAAGACGTTCATACTGTAATAAATCATTTATGCCCACAATAGTGATGCGACATACGCTTGTTCACTTTAAGGTTGCTCTAAGACAGTTATGTATGCCTATGTCATGTGATATTGTGATGGCTGAGTGGGGTTTAAAGTATAATATTAAAGCGTACATGTGTTTGCTTTGTGTAGTATGTCGGCTTATAAGTCCTTTATGAATACCTGAGTAATGCAGAGTTGTTTTTTTTTTTCTTTTTCCGCGCCTTGGAATACTTGGAACGCCGTCATAATTATAACCTTATCCCAATGTCATGTTCATAAGAATGCATAACCCATACACAAGCCCTTCATGACTGATAAATGATGGAATGCTGAAGAGATTCGCTCTTGGAGAGTTGAAAGTTGGCTTTAGATCTTATATTCAAAACCATATTATTATCATTATGTGACCCTGATGTACTTAGAGTGACAAGAGATAATAATGACGTTGATATAACCTTATAAAAATGTCATAACAGGCTCATGTCAACAAAAATGTGCTATGTCAATTTGATAATAAGATGTTTTTAAACACTACCTCTTTTTTCATTCATTCTTTCTTTCTTTCTTTTTTTTATTTATTTAGAAAAACGGTCATAACGATCTGACGTGGCCGTTTTTACTCCTCGACAATCACCTCAAGAGTAACAGCTAGTCACAGGTACGGTAATAATTTAAGATGAATAACTGATCTCATTTTTTAGACTAGAAATCTACTCATTAAAATGTTTCGGTTTGAAACCCGGCTACTTCTTGTGCACTCTTTATATACGAGGGGCGTTCAAGTCAAACCAGGACTTTTGAGGTGAATGAAGCGAGTGTAAAAGCGAGTGATATTTACAGGAGACGTCAATGAAATGATGATGAGACTCTTAGCTGCAGAAAAACAGGCCTCGCTACAAGGTATTTCCACATGTTTGGGCCGTTAAAGGAGTTCCTGGGAGGCCGGGGTTTCAGATATAAAGCAGGCGGTCTGACCATGTATTGCACTAGTGAGACACTGGGATACGTGCATTAGTGTATCAGGGGATTATACAGAGAAATAAAGGCAGTTTTTACTCCCAGGCTTCTTCTGTTATGCTGTACAATCAAAAGTCCCGCTTTGACTTGAACAGCTCTTGTTGTTGAAGGTTGTTAGCCTAATAAAGGGTTCTACTTTGCAACAGGTTCTCACAGAGGCATATGTGGATATAAACCCTTTGTTATATGAACTGATCCCAATCAATTGACATTAAGGTTAAGACAAACTGACGTAACGCGCCATCCGCGCCATCCGCGCCAAGTGATCCGTTACGTTACGACATTTTACTAAACGCTTTGGCTGTAATAACACTGTTTCTTTTTTGGTCTTGGAGCACTAATGCATATTTATTTTCTCTTCCTCCTTTAGTTAGATCCATGAACATAGTTCTCCGTATCATTCATGGTTCTTTGCTGTCTTTAAAAGAAGCTAAATAAAATTGGCTATTATAAGGTTCTACTTGAAGCTGTAACCGGCCTTTTTGTTGTTGTTTGTTTGTTTGTTTTTACCTATAGAATAAAACTGTAAATCTACAAAGTAAATATAATGCAGAAAACATTATCGCTTCTAAGTTCATCGCAACGCTGAATCCGATATCTAACCCCTGATCAAGGGCCCTACTTGGTGTGTGGAACGAGGGATTGCACACCCTACATAGCGTGCTAGCTTTCCTTTTAACGCGCTTTGAGTAATCAGTTTAGGAGAATTGAAATGCCAGTGTTAGTTAACATCATTTTATGAAAAATAAAACACAGTCTGTTTCACCCGTTGAACCCGTTGCTGGATTTCTTTTCCATTTCAGGTTCGAGTTCCAGGAAGTCACGTTCTCGAGATGCTCCTGAAAAACATTTTTGGTCTTTAACTGCTCCTACGCATTACACGACCCGTCCATCAGGAGAAGCAGCTGCAGCTCAGAGTGTGCGTGCATGCACACACAAGTACAGTGTGTGTGTGTGTGTGTGTGTGTGTGTGTGTGTGTGTGTGTGTGTGTGTGTGTGAGAGGGGGGGTGAATAATATTACTAGAGTACAGCAGTTTATGTGCCAAATACTCCAGCTGTCTTATGTGTGATTTTACTATCACACCAACCACAATGTGATATATTTTCAGTATTTATCAATCAGTATTTTCAGGTGTTATTGATTGAAACAAACAAACAAACAAACAAACAAAGATTCCTTATCATTTTCCATCTTCAATACATTTGTTTTTTAAATCGACAATTTTACAACACAGCTTAAAACATAAACATTTTTGTTCGTCTTTTATAAACAACTATTTGTATCACATGACTTGGACTCTTAAACGTACATAAACTACACAGAGCCCTGCTGGTTCTCATTTAGAAAGAGTGCAACATTCTCTAAGATAATTTAACAATATATTTCTGATTTAACAGCCATTAAAGTTATAAAACGTGTTAAATGTACGTATGTTTGTATGTTTGTAGGAACTTCACTTTGGCTTTATATAACGGTCACCTTTGGCCGAGTTAAGTATATCAAATATGTAACTCATTGTAATTGTGTACAATGTCGTGCCTCTTTTAAATACTTAATTCTGATTGGTCAGTATGTGTTAATTCATCTTCGGTAGCTGCAGGTTTATAATAACCTTCCGCTTCTCATAATTCAACGTTTCTATAGCAACTGATCATCATTCAAGGAAAAAAAAAAAGATTTAAATAGAGTAATTGTTCATTTCCAGATGCTTTTCACAAATCGGAGACATTTGTTTGGATTTTGTGGAAGGAGTCTCCAGTATCAGGAAAAAGTATAGCAATAACTTAAAATCTTTCAGAAACATTTCTCTATTAGCTTCATTTTTATTGTTTTTTTTTTTTTATTATTTGTTTGTAATTTTTATTGAATGTAAAAAAAAATAATTTAAAAAAACGCTGGTGAGGGAATAACTGTTTATGGCTGTTATAATGTGAAAGAAATAATCTTACAACTTCAACTTAACTGTAACTAGAAATTGTTTAAAAGACACGATGTGTTATTTGATTGATAGAATAATGTGATTCGGTGCCGCTGTGTTGTGGTGTAATAGGAATAAAACTCCACAGGAAACAGTATTTCTGTAAACAGCAACTATGTACGTTAGAGCGACTTTTAATCATATTTATTTATGGGGTAAAATACTGCATTAATTCATGTTTAGGATTATTGTAAGCAATATTGTAATGTGACTCGTCGTGTCAGGTCAGGTAATAAGCCGCACAGTTTAGTTGCAGAATATTTACCTTATTACCTGATTTGACACACAGTTCTACATGCTACAAACGCTAATAAAAATATTTTGATTTGGACATTATTATATCGTATTCCTGTGATTTAGTTTAACGTAGAAGGTTTGCATACATTTCTATGATTTTTCTTGTTCTTGTCTTTTTAGCACTCAGGCTTTAAGGCTAAAATAGCATGTGGTATTATTATTATTATGATGATTATTATTATTATTATTATTATTATTATTTACCATATAAAAGGAATAAAACTAAAAATGATTTAATGATTTTGAAGCACCACAAGCAAAAAGCGTGGAAAGCAAACTATAAATAGCCTAGATGACGCACACACACACACACACACACACACACACACACACACACACACACACACACACTCGTTAATGAACATGCATAGATGTTCTGGGTGAAAATCTAAACCATAAGGGTGTGTGATGTGATGATGTAATGAGTGTGTGATTTAATTTCACAGTTAACTAGATGATATTATTTTTGTATCCTAATCATCAGGGGTTTCTGATCCGCTGTCACGCCCAGTCAAGCCTATATGCTATTTAAAATACATCATTAAAAATGTTCCTGCAACTAAATTATCCACTCGCGTACATTTCCACGTGTGTGTTTTGTTTAAATGATTACTTTATTTTGACACGTGACTCTTAAATAAAGTAACTCCTTTTTTCACTCATTCGTCCCTTTCATTCATTACAACACAATTCATGTATTCCCTCTTTTTTAAATGAATAATGTATTTCATACGTGGTACTTGAAATAATTCATTCATGTCCACATGATTCTTAAAAGCAATGTATTTATTTTAGCATGTGACTTAAAACCATGATTCATTTACTTCCACGTGTGATTTTGTTTAGATGAATCATTTAGTTCCACATGTGACTCTTTTTTTACACTCAATTCATTTATTTCAACATGTGATTCTTACACACGATTCAATTATTCCCAGATGTGATTTTCACAGTAGATTCATTTATTTCTATATAAGATTCTTACACATGATTGATTTAATCCCACGTGTGATTCTTTTACTTGATGAGTTAAAAAATCTACACGTGATTCTTAATGATTTGTTTCCACATATGATTCATAACCTTGATTCATTAACTTCCACATATGATTCCTTAAAATGATTCATCTATTTCCACGTGTGATTCAAAACCATGATTCATTTACATTCAATTAAATGTATTCATATTTTATTAATATATATTTGTATATGTGTGCATATATAAAAAAAAATCCCATTCTTGTTAAGCTGCTTTGAGACAATGAACATTGTTAAAAGCGCTATATAAATAAAATTGAATTGAATTGAATTGAATGAATAAAATAAATCGAATTCTATTTAAATCCACATGTTATTCTTGCATATAATGAATTGTTTGGACATGTGATTCATAACCATGATTCATTTACTTCCACATGTGATTCTTTGGCATGGGTAATTCACGTCCACGTTCCGTATGCTTAATAAAACAACATTAAAATTTTCATATAATTTCATACATTTCCAGCAGACATTTCCATTTGTTCACTCTTTGTAAAGCTGAAGCGCTGGACAATAGTTGTGTAATCGTGGATAGAAAAGTAAACAAGATCATCATCTCCTTTAGCACTCTCTTCTGACGCGTTGCCGTGTGCCTGCAACCTTTAATTCTCTGTCCAGGTAGGTTTGGCGTTTAAAGGGTTAAACCTAATAACTGCTTTTAGTCTTGATGAAATATTGATTTTGGACGATTTGGTTGTGACGTCCGTGACAACGTTGCTATAAAAGCCTCTTGGATGACGTCGTGGGGAACTGTCAGTCAGCCGGTTGCTATGGAAACTGATGAGCGCATGGTGCAAACAGAGCTTCTCCCATACACACACACACACACACACACACACATATACACACGGACACACATACAATCACATGCACTCTCACATCGAGCTCCTTCAGTGCGCGCTCCGGTACGCAGGTAGGTGATGGTGATGGTGATGATGCTCGTGGGTTTTTAATGCTTTTTAATGCTTTAACTAAAATCTGATGTTCTGTTCCATGCAAACGTACTACAGGCTGGAAACTTTATTCTGCAGAACAGCTGGGTTTCCTTTGCACATTTATAATTGTAAGATAAAATAGAAATGTTAAGGACTGTATAAATTATTATTATTATTATTATTATTGTTATTATAATAATTATTATTGTTGTTGTTGTTGTTGTTGTTGTTGTTATCAGCAAAACAGCTACTTTCTTAGGACTTCTTATAAAACTGTTTAGGGGTGTGGTTACTCTGACAGACTGAAGATGAAAATAAACTTGCAGCTATACGACCTGTGTTTTAAGCTAGGTAGCTAATTTTAGGAAAATGCTATTCATTGAATGCCACATAATTACTTTTGTTGTTATAATGATAATTAAAAAAAATAAATAAATAAAAAGAACACTGTAAATCACTGTGAAAACAATAATGGAAATCCCACTCGTTTCAATCTGTGACAAAAAGCGAGGTAGTTATGTTAGATAACATTAGTGATATCAGGATATTTATAACCTCAGAAAGTCATGTGACTTCATCGATTCACGTCCTCATTAATATTCGTATGTGAAATGAGGTTGAAGGTGTAAGAAAAAGAGCTCTGACGATTTTGATCGATTCATGAGCCTTGTGAAGTAATTAAGTAACTGTGTGTGTGTGTGTGTGTGTGTGTGTGTGTGTGTGTGTGTGTGTGTGTGTGTGTGTGTGTGTGTGTGCAAGCAATATATCTGTTCCTATTTAAACAAAAGAGCACAAAAGGTTAATTAAGTTTAGTCCACACACCTGCTTCCAGATGGACAAAACCCAGCGTCTGTATTTACCTGCGTCGCTGCTCATCATGGACACGGTGTCAGTAAATACACACGCTTATCACTACGGATAGGATTCAGTACAGCATGTACTGTACATGATTCAGTTTGGCACAAATATGATTCAATTCAGCACTGATATGATTCAATTCGATTTTATTTCCATAAGCACAAGTATACAAGTTGTCATTGTCGCAAAGCAGCTTTACATAGGCAAAAGAAAATGATCGAAATTTGTTTGAAATGTGAAAAATATGTATGAATCAAAATGATGAGATAGCCCATACATTCGTTCAGTTCAGTTCAGTTCAGCATGTACTGTATATGATTCAGCTTGACCCCGATATGATTCAGTTCAGCACCAATATGAATCAAATCAGCTCTTATATGATTCAGTTCCACAGTGATACAACTTAAGTTTAGCACCATTACGATTCAGTTCAGCACTGCTATAATTCAGTTTAGCAAAAATATGATAGCATTTTTTTTTCTATTTGATTAAGATTCAATTATTTGTCACATGTACTTTACAGTACAGTGAAATCACTTTTTTTTTTATAGAGCAGAGTCGGCCTTAACCGTTTGCGCCACCACTGCCCCTTGATACAATTAATTTGAGTTTCTTTATACCTGCTATAGCGCGGCACGGTGGTGTAGTGGTCAGCACTGTCGCCTTGCACCGCCAGGGTCCGGGTTCGATCCCCGGCCAGACTCGATTCCCGTCTCTGCGTGCATGGAGTTTGCATGTGCTTGGTGGGTTTCCTCCGGGTTCTCCGGTTTCCTCCCACAGTCCAAAGACATGTAGGTTGGGCTAATTGGCGTTCCCAAATTGCCCGTAATGTGTGAATGAGTGAGTCTATGTGTGTCTGTGCCCTGTGATGGATTGGCACCCTGTCCAGGTTGTACCCTGCCTCGTGCCCTAAGTCTCCCGAGATCGGCTCCAGGCCCCCGTGACCCTGAATACAGGATTAAGCGGTATAGATGATGAGTGGGTGAGAGAATACCTGCTATTTAAAATACCTTGTTTATTACTGACGTGAAACACTTTCCCTCCTTCCTCCGAATAAAGAATGCATTTTCTGTCTGGTACGGTAAAGTGTTGTCCCTGATGTTGGGAGGCTGAAATTGGAATCCTGATGAAAGGATTGAAAATGCACTGAAAACACGTGGACTCGTAGGTGTCGGCCTGAACACTCACCGATTCTTAGAAATAAGAACTACTAAACAAGATGGTGACTGGATAGAACGTTCCGGGAAAATGTAGCGATGTATTATTTTTGAGGCTAAGAAACCATAATTATTCAATAACTCCTTAAAGAATGCTCCAAGAACATCTGTACTATACTATACTATTGAACATCTGCAATAAACCCAAGAAGAAAACGTAAAAATGTATTTAATCTTATACCAGAGAAAGAAAAGCAGCTTCAAGTAGAATCATACCTTGGAAGCTAAGATGCTTTTAACAAACTTTTTTTTCTTTTTTGGTTTACGGAGAACCATGCAACAAGTCGTTTTTTGGAAGCTGAGATTTCTTACTTATCCAATGAACACTTAGAGAAACATTTTGTTTTTCAACAAGATGGAATTGTAGACATTCTTAGAATGTTTTGATGTTCTATGAACCAGTGTCACAACAAAGTCTGTTTATGAAAAATCGCCTCGATTAGATCTTGCAATCTAGCACGCTTTCATTCTTTGATCGTTTTGCTCTACATGATGCTTTGAAGGTTTGATGCAAAACCCAACAACAGTGCTGACCCATTAGAGCATCTTACAAATAGAACCAATTGTTTTAGATTAAGTCTTAAGGATTCAACAACAGAACTGGAAAGTGGGTAATGGAATAAACTTTTTGAGATTTTAGACCCCTTAGATCTGAGTGTAATCTGGATGTCCTTCTAGGAGGACATTCCTGAAGATGCCAAATGTTAGGCTGGAAATCGAAAGGGTTCAGAATAGAATCATTTTAGTGAGCTAGGAAATCATCCAACGCACACCACCAAAGAACCTTTAAAGAACGAATGGATTTAAGAGTAATGGTAAATATGTTAAATAAACTCGTTAAGTGTATTTTACTTGGTTTATTTTAGAAGAATCTGTGAAGTTGTTACTGAAACCCAGCAGAACCTAAAGAAGTGTTTTTATCATAAATGTTTTCAATAAGGACACGTTTTGGATGCAAAGAACCCATAATTATCCAGTGACTCCTTCTAGAAACCCTTAAACCCTAAAAGGCTTGTGATGGCTTGCTGTAAAAACACGATAAAATGTCTGTCGTCTTGAAATCAAAAAAGTGTTTTACTGTAAACATTAGAGCTGATTAGTCTTCATGAAATTCAATCTATTCTAATCTGATTAAAATGAAGGAAAATGTCATTCTGATATAAAAATGATTGTTGTCATTGTTGCCTTGCAGCAATTTCACCAGTTTATCCCATTGATAGCTCTGGAACTCGATACTGGTTCCTGGCAGCTCTTGGAGGAACCTTGTTGCCTCTTAACTGATGGAGACTGAAGAACGCAACGGTGCAGAGTTCCAGGAGAAAACAGGTTTGAAGAGAAAACTAACAGGACCTCCACGACTTCTCTTGGGCAAATCAATATCTCCAGGTCAAGTTGAGAGAAAATCAAGAAAGCAGAGATGGCACAACAACGACGATGGCGCACCAACAGATGCGCAACCAAAACACGAGCAAAGCGATTTGACGAGTCCTGAAAGCCCTGAAAGTGTCCCAGCTACAGAAGTTGATGGAGGAATGTGCATGGATCTCCAAGATGAGTGTTTGGAGACAACATCAAATTTGGAGCAGGACATGATGAAGAAAGGGAGGAGAAGAAGCAAAGCTGGAGAGACCATTCGGCGGATTTTCTCCTGTGTCCGGAGGAGAAAAAAGTGGGGAATGAAAGCTGTGGAGGATATTGAGGAAAACTCTCTTGACAGGACACAAAAAAGCATCCAAGATGAGGAACTCCTGACCCAATCAAGTCATCCCTGTAAAACAAAACACAAGCAAGAGCCGGTGAAGAGGCTTAGTGCAAGAAAGCTCAAGGTGAGAATGTGGCGCATCTTTAAAAGACATTCATCCAAAGGCAAGCAAGGACATAACGGCCATGGACATAATGATACATTCAGAGAAATATCCTCAGAGAGAATTCTTGATCAGTGTCGATCTGGCACTGCGGAACCAGCAGCTGTGGATGAACAGCAGAACGAATTACGTGGGATTGACGAGGACGTGACCAGTTCGGAATCACAAGATCCCCAAAATGAGGTTATAGAAATGATTTCCTTGAACGTACAAGCGAACGTCGACTCAAACATTGTGTTCGTCCATGAAAATCACCAAGATCCATCAGAATCCCACTCCCTGTGTCTTGTAGATGACGACGACACCAAGATAGAGATTAACGAGATTCCGCTAACAGGGGCCTCGGAGCCGGAAGATCCCAGGACGTCTCCAGAAGATCTGGTTACGGATCATATGGTAGTCGATGTTCCTGTTGGAAATGAAAATGTCTTGAGATTCAAACCAGTCATCACCATAGACGACGTTCACTCATCGGAAGAAGAAAACGATGAGCTGCTTGAAAGCACAACTCCGCAATATGGCGCGCTGTCGCCGCTCGTTTCGCTCAACGGATCCTGCTACACGTTAAAGACTTCGCAGAGTCGCTTTCCCGAGATCGTGCTCGCTCAGACGGCTCTGTCTTTGGTCCGCGCTGCTATTAGTGGTGCCGTAGAACAGCTTTCAGCGGAGCTGCAGAGCCGTCAGATGGATCAGGACCATGTCTAATCTTCTCTCTTTCCCTCCACACACACACACACACACACACACACACACATATACACACTCTGATTCCTACAGATTTCCTTTATTTACTACTCATTGTTGGATGAGTTAGCACGGTATTGTTGTTATGCGTGGTTGTTCTGAGAGTAACAGATGTATCATGCCTTGGCCTGTAAGTATTATCTATGTTATCTTCATATAATAAATTTAAAAAAACAAACATTGGGAATGCATCAGAGACTGGAAAATGACTCTATTCATTCGTCTATCATATTCACGTTGGTGAAATTTATTGACATTTTTGCACATTAAAAATGAATAAACGTTTCACTGGTTTAATTCCATGACTTCTCCCACAGTTGTACAGTATTTTTATCCTGAATGTGACATTATCTCTCATATGACTGCAGCGTAAGCCTGGTTTCTATAGCAATGGAGAACCCACGGTTTTACAGGTTCCAGCCACACAACATCTTTCTTTTTTTTTCTTTTTTCTTTTTCTTTTTTATGTTGTGGAAATAAATAAAAAATAAAAATAAGAAAAAAAGGCAAACTCTTGATTTGCTTCGCGTCACGACGGAATGAGATCTTCGAAGTTACTGTTTTAAATACATGGAAATGTGTGGTGAGAGCAGGCAGGGAAAGAAGCCATTTATCTTCCTGTGGATTATGTCCATATGTAAATAGAGACCACGTAGGCAAATATGTGATGCTCCGGAGCTCGTGCACAAGGTCGGCCTCAACGTTCGCTCGAGACCGCGTACGATTTGGTTTCCGTCACATATATAATCAGCGGGGAAAAAAGTCCGAGGGGAGCTTTGAGCAAAAGTGGGAATTTGTTCATTTGAAAGGAAAAGTTGCCATTTTTCAAGCAAATGCTTCCCTCTAGTGTTAAAGCGTGATAATGCTTACAAAAAGAAAGGCCTTGCTTTTTAAGATAGTCGTAAAAACCACAGAAATTACACTTTTATTATTACATTTTTGAAATAGATAAAACACTATGGAAATAAATGATCTCTGTCACTCACAGAAAACAATCAATCCATAAATGATCATTAAACACTTGCTGGAATATGGCCGTGTCATCAGGGAAGAAAGAAACTCCATAGCGGTGATAACCTGGTCATTCAGTACATTCAGCTCGTCAGCTGACCTCATTTATTGGACAAATGAGGTTACTGATCTGACCAGCAAGAGCAACCCCAGGTCATATCACTGAGCCCACAGGGTTGTACAGCAGCCACTAGGCGTAATGGGAGCATCGCTTCATCTGCCCTGTGATTGATTACCCTTATGCACCCATCTCTCTGGAACAGGGTCAATCTGGACTCATTAGATCATATGACCCTTTTCTATTCCACAGTCCATCCTTTACACTCCCTAGCGAACTAAAGTATATTTTTCGCGATCTTGTGGATAAGTCTCAGGGGTAAAGGGTTCCCTTAAGGCTACAGAACTGTTTAGTTCCAATGCTGTGAGCTCTCATCACATTGTGTATGTGGAATGATTGATATATAATATATATATATATATATAAAACAATTTAGAGGTAAAAAAAAAAAAATGTAAACACCTCTAAATGAAAATTCAATAAATTGTATTGCAGTCACACAGAGGCTGATGACATAAAAATGCAGCGTAAGGTTCAGTTTTTTCAAGAGTTTCTTTTATTTATCACAGTACAGTTGACCTTTAACTTCTGCTCAAGTGTATAATTAATTAAAAAAAATGCCCATGCATTTAGATTTTTTTTTAAAACATAAAAACTACAACATGAATGCTTTCTGCCTTTTACCGTTCGAGGCACAGAAAGTTCAGATCTGATGACGGATGACCTTTAACCCTAGTGTTCTTTCTTTCTTTTATGTCTGTCTTCCTTATGAAAGTGAACACAGAATTCCAGTTATGTGAACTGACAAGCAAAGATGAACTTTTGCCTATATCCCTGCTGAAGTGTAAAAAAAAATTTTTTTTAATGTTTGTCCATTAAAATCAACATGGGCTACACTGGTGTTTAAATGATTATCAAAATGATTGTTTTTTTAAAAATAATAATAAAATAAATAAATACAGATAAGCCTTAAAGAGCCATTAGGAACAACACATTCCATCACAGACTACACACTGAAATCCATTAGAAACCACTACATATCGCTGATCTTTAAGCAGGAATTACAGTTTTCTTTCATTTTTTTTTTTTTTTTTTTAAATAAAGCACCAGTTTTCTACACAACAAAATCAGGCACTAGACCAACATAACACTGACATACTGAACAAAAGCACAGAGGATGTGAAGATCCATCGCATTTTTCCTTTTTATATATATATATATATTTATAATAACTGGCTTTGTTAGTGACATAACATTTTAAGTGCTTTCCGTTTCAAAACTGCAAATATGTCTAAGGCACTGAATTCGATTGTATCGTAATACCATAAAATGTCTGTTTGCTTTTTTCTTAACTCTGAACACAATACGATTTATGCCTAAACTCCATCTGATTGTTCAGTAGGTTTAAATGTGGTCGCTGCTACACATTAATAAAACAATTTTCTTTTTATTTACTTAGTCACTATGACAAAGAAGAGTGTTTTCAATCTGTCATCTGTGGCTTTGCAGTGCTGGTTTAGTCTTGTCAGTCCACTAAAGATGACTCAGTGCTTGGCTCTTCATTTTAGCAGATCTGTCAATCCCAAAGAGGAATAATAATAATAAATAAATAAAAAAAAACAGTATCACAGTGGTTTTGATAAAAGTCGTTTGTCTATGGTCTCACAGTAAGGGTGAAATGTCTAGTGTGTTTCTAGGTATCAGTGCAAATAAAACTGTTTACAAAGTGTTTGATTAAACGTTATAAACCTATTTACTCTTCTTTTTTTTTTTTTTTAGTTCGTTAAAAAGTCACAATTATTTTCATTCCTTCAGCCTCACATTTGATGATTTATGAGCACTTTTCAGATATATCTCAGTGCATCCCTATAAAACACACTTAACTGAAGTTAACTATATGCAAAGGGCGTTCAAGTGAATGCCGACCCTGGCCGAGGTGGCTCCGAGCCTATTGCAGGCGTTCCTGTGAACATTCAATGAGTGGAACGACTCGTCCGTGAAAATCGACAGATCATTTTTTGCCAATTTGTGGAAGAGACGCACCTGTCTGAGGGAAATGCACACATATTCATCCGAAGGGTCCAAGACATGCGCGCAAATTTTAGACATCTAAAGAAAAGAAAAAGGAAGACTGCAGTTGTGGGTTTATAACACAGAAGCGTGTGAAGGTTGATGAGTCCAAGCGCTGATCAGTTTCATCTATAAACCACGATGTAAAATACTGTACACACCAAACACCAAACCCTTCAACACATGAGAACAGAAACACACGGATGGACATGTAGACTGAGGTCAAACACTTTCCATCCTCCTGCATTACAGTAACAGTATTTTAAAACACACCGCTGTCAACTTCCCTTTACCAATAAGCTCTTACTTTCCAAAAACGTTCATAAATGTTTTAGTACATATTCTGTCATGTTCGCTAACGTTTTAGAGCATTAGCAGTTAAATATCTCAAAAGAAAGCATGTCAGGTTAGCATTAACAGACATTAGCAGAGAAAATTATAAGTATTTATATATGAGGTTAAAACCCTGTAGGAAATCCTGTCACTGTATGATCATAATCTCATCAAACATTTATTTATCTTTCATGCGACTTTCTAGTTAGCAGCAAATATTAGAAAAGAATACTCGCAGAAATTCAGCAGTCGCTTCTTTGCTAGCATTAGATCATGAATATTACTTTAGCCCACATTAGCAGTAAAATAAAATTGTAACTCCTGTTAGGTTAGCATGTTAGCTAACAGAGTGGCATTTATAGTGGGGATGATTAGTGTTCATGAATGTAATTTTTTTTAGCAATTCTGTCAGAAATCCTTTAAGACTTGGTCTAGTAATGAATTAGTAAGTAATTAGTCATTTTCTTGAATATCTCGTCAAGTTAGACAATATATAAAGCAACAGCAGTCAAATATTCGAAAAGAAATTTCATGATGTTAGCTCATGTTACCTGGCTTCCTATCGTTGGCAGAAAAAAATATTATCATTATCCTGTCAAAAATTCTTTCATTTTGGTTTTCAGAAAATTATAAATATTTATTTATTTATTTATTTATTTTACCATGTCACATGATGTCAAGTAAAAAATTATGTAAAGATTATGAATATTACAAAGATTTCTCTCAGGAATCCTGTCAGGTTAGCTCAAATGCTAGAATAATTCATTCATGTTAGCCTTGAAGCTAATTGGAAATCCTGTCAGATTAGCATGTTAGCTAGCTGTTTTCGGCATTAGGAGTAGAACTTACTATTGTTTGTGACTATGATATAAAAAAGTTAATAAATAAACCTATCAGAAATCATGTTAAGTTACCTCTAACTAGCTGTATTTCATTAAAAGTGGAAATAATAATTTTAGCTTAGATAGATGACTAGCATTAGCAGTGCAGATCTTATTTGGAAATCCTTCCAGCGATTGTATCAGGTATAAAGCTAGCATAGCCTCAAGCTAGCATGACTAGCATCAAGAGTGAAAATTGTTTAATGTTTATAAATTCGTTTAAAAACAACTATAAGAAATCCTGTCACATTATCCCATTTAAGCTAGCTGGATAGAGTTAAGCATTAATATTATTTAAAAGTCCTGTCAGAAAATGTATCACGTCACCTCATATTATTTAGCTGGACACTGCTTACAGTATAAACAATCAATAAAAAGCTGATTTAAAAATCTTGTGCTAATTAACTAAAGACATCAGTGACAACTATGAACAAAAATCCTACCAGTTATTCAAACCCTGCTGAATGAAGTTTAAGGTCTTATGTACAAATCCATCTATATATCAACCTCTAGTCCTCTAGTTAACATGCTAGCTCGGTAATTAGCATGCTAGCTAGCTAACTGACTAATTAGCAAGCTGATTCTGCTTCACAGAGAAGAAATAAAATACTTGTGGAATGTAGGAGTTACTTAATTGAGTCAGGAGTAGAAATTTACAAGGGTGTGTTAAAAGTGGACTGGAATGCAGGGAACATGTCCGTTGTGTAAGGGTAGGTGTTATTCTACCGCCACTGCATCAACACTCTCATGAGAGACTTCTGAGTCCAGGGAGTAGCAGGAGCTGCCATTATCCTGGGCTACGTCCTCAATTTCTGACGTTCCCTCACTGGGATGGATCAGCGATCCCCCGAAGCGCCCGTATCGGTGTTGGCGCAGTGGCTTTCCCATGTGGGCAAACATGTGCTCCTGGAGTTGGCTTTTCTGTGAAAAACGCAAGTTGCAGACTGCGCATGCCATCTTCCTTTTACGTGTGAAGCCTGCAGGTGGACTTCCTGTGCCTGCTGTGCCTCGCCTTATCTCTAACGCCAACTCGTCTGCTAGTACGTGGCATTGTCGCTCTTCTGTTGGCCCTTTAACGTCACCCCTACTGTCTTCAGAAGGTCCTTCCATGAGGGCGCAAGCCGCATGTGTGAAAAGATGTTCCTGTAGTCCCTCAGGAGAAAGGCATCGTTCTCCGCATTGAGGACACAGCAGAGCCAGAGGGCCGTCCTTAAAACCAGCCTGGCACGGGCTCCCTTGGGTTGATGGCAAAGATGCAGGCGCTCGCGGTTCCTCACCCTCATCCGGCTCCTCCTCTTCCTGTTTGATCCGTGCCAAGATGTCACATTCGTCCCCGGAGGTGATGGCTCGCACACTGAGGGACTGCCGCTCCGATGTGTGCCCTTCGATCCCTGCTAAAGCTGGCAGTGGACGGCTACGCGAGCCACTCCGCCTGTCTTCAGGTTCCCGTGCTCCGGTACCCTTCATGCCCGGGGACTCTTTAGTGCCCAGCTGGGAAGAGATCTGGATGCCATACAGGTTGGATATACGGATAGGGTCTGCGGTTGCATCACTTCCATTGTCGGTTGCTTTGCGGCATAGCTGGTACGCGTGGAGGAACTTGATCCCGTCCTGTAAGCGAGCCTGATCCACAGGCTGCTTGGGGCCGTTGCCTGTGTACATGATGTGCAAAAGGTAGCTGAAGACGTCTGGCTGGATGTCAGTGGGCTGGATCTTAATACACTCACTAAACATAGAGAAACAAATAAAGGATACATTTAGCACATCAATCATTTCTGACTTAAAAGTATATCTTCAAGGCATACAATGTAGAAAATGTTGGCAGTGGTGGCGCAAGTCCGCAATCGAGAATGGTTTTAATTATGAATCAAAAACTTGAAAACTTTTACACTTAAAAAAATTGTTTAACAAAATAAATAGTATATATTCACACAATTATCATTTAATAAAAAAAAAAATTGGATTTGATTTGCAAGTAGTTCTCTAGTCAACATAAAATAAATCATTTACCATAACAGGGAGAAAGAAATTAAAAACAAAATTTATATTTAATAGCAAATCCTATCAATTTGGTCAGTGATGAAATGATGATGAAAGTACTGATGATATCCCTGCAAAAAAAAAACCCTGTCATCCTGTATTGTCACATTGCACGCTCGTTGTTAATGCTAGTGCTAATTGATACGTTAAATTAATTTCCTATTAACTAACATGTCGTACTGACTAACATACTGGTCTAGAACGGAGCTGACACTATACAAAGGTTCAGCAGATGTCTCCTTAACAAATAAGGTGGCATATTGATTAAGTTTTTTTAAATAATTAACATGGAGCGTTAATGTAGATACGATAACATGTCACATTTCTGACCAATAATATTCCAGGATTCATCATCAGTACACTGCACTATAGTGTTGGGTCATATATATTTAAAATCATATTAATTAAGCACTATTTTCATGTTTTTAATCATGAAACTTGCTTAACCTGGACTGATGAATGAAGATCATCTTGAAGTAGTTGGAGAATGCAGCCAGCACTGCTCGATGAGCCTTGAAATACACGTTGCCAATGGCAACCGTGCAGTCACACAGGAAACCAAACTCCCTTTGGACATTGAGCTGCTGCAAGAGGAAAAGGCTGTGGCTGGACACATCCATGATGCCCCCTCTTAACCTAAGACACACACACACACACAGAGAAACATTAGGCACAGTATTGTGTAGCTTCCCCATGACTCCAAAAGTCCTTTGGGGGTCTGCTTTGGTGTCTGGCACCAGGATGTTTGCATTGGATCTTCTGAGTGCTGTGAGTGGTGAGGTGGGGTCTCACTGTATCAGACTTGATTGTCTGGTGCATTCCATGGATGTTTGATCAGGGGCATTTGGACGCCGAATCAACTACTTCCTACTCTTTGCCTGTTAAGCCCTATACACATCAGACTCTGATGCACTGGGTGTCCTGATACCTTTCTATTGTCGCCAGCATTGGCCTTTTTCAGCAACTTGAGCTACATTGGCTTTTGTGAGGGATTGGACCAGTCTGGTTGGCCTTTGGTCCCCTCAAGCATAAATGAGCCTTAGGTGCCCATGATCGTGTCACCAGTTTACATGAGTGTCAATCAGTGTTATTCAATTCACCTGGCAGTGACGTTAGTGTTATGGTTGATCTGTGTATATACTACTATATACAGTATAGGAAGAATATCCATATATGGATAATGAAACAGAATTGAGGAAACACCATTTAGCATTGGAAACTAGACTCCTGGTACACGGCTTTAGTTTTTAAAAGTTTCCAGTTCACTTCAAATTTTTCTTGCTTGATTAGCAAGTATTAGCAATCACATGCACAAAGTGAAGCGTTTAATCCACTAGTAATATATAACAGAAGATGGAGATGAAGTATTTTATTTCCCCAATTTTCAGGTTAGGTTAGGCTTGCCAACTTTACTGATACGTCCCGCCTTCTGCATTAAGATTGCTTTCAATATGTTTTCATCCATTTATGAAATGGGGAGCAAATCAGGCTCCTTTATTAGCTCGGGACAAAGCTAAAGACTGGTGGGAGAGAGCTGTCTGGTCTCACGGGTGAGTAACATAAGCAAAGTGTCCTTCATGGAAATTTCATCATGTCACCTAATGTGACCCCAACATAGGGCAAACATGCACAGAACGAATATATTTATTCTGACAAGAAAGAAACAATCAAACCAAGAGTTTACGTGAGTAATATTTATCCACTGAATGGGTTATCAAAGGTTTACACCGTCACTCTCATGCCCATTCGAAAATCCATTCTGATTGGGTCAGACTGTTCCGACTGAGGTGTTTACGTGACAATACAAGTTACTCGTATACAATTAGAGACAATACAAGTTTGCTGGCAGTAGTGGCGTGTCCCCAGGAGCGTCACCCAAAGGAAACCAAGTGTGCCAAAACTTTGTTTTAGCGAAAGAGATGACTGGAAAGTTTCATCAACAACACATTCCACAACAACAAAAGCAACAATAAAGCAAAGTGTTGTTTCTGTTCTGTAGCTAGTTAGATGTATTGTCGTGATGTTTTTTAAGTAAAGCCTGTTTTTGTGAACAGAATGTCTTTTGGGTTGCTTCACTCTGGTCAGGGTTGCGGCGAATCTGGGGGCTTTTCTGGGAGCACTGGGAGTAAAATGGAAACATATACGAGGGCCAAATTCTAATGCCCGGGTCTAAAGCAACATACCACACACAAACGCACATACACACTCACTCATAGACAAATAATGGGACTCCATGGTAGCCAATCCACATATTTTAATGAAACGTGAGAACCTAAAGGAAACCCAGTGTGGGCACAGGAAGAACATCTACACTGACAGTAAACCAAGCTCAGGAACGAACCACGGACCCTGGAGCTATGAGTGTTCCCAGGATAGCCTGATCTGACCAGGGGCGTCTGAAGAAGAGTGGAATTATTATTATTATTATTATTATTATTATTATTATTATTATTATTATTAGGGCCCAAGCACTATGACATCATAGTATGTGAAGGGTAATTTGTTCTGGGGCTGTTGGGGGATCTTAACATGCTTGCTGCCATTAGGAAGCAAGAGAGGCTGGCCCTGGACATGGCATTCACAGGAGACTTTGCTACATAGCTCATACACAGTTGCTCGTATCCGTGTAAAAATTATTACACAACTAAGATCTCATTTAGTTGAACAATTTATGCGATGCATGTCATGGGCTATACTTAACAGGAAGTCAGTTATTTTTGGGGGGTTGTTTGCAAAATGCACCCAATGGAATTTGATAGACTCCTCCTAGGAGTTTTTGCGTTCGCCACCAAGTCGGCCTTTGCAACTATGGAACAAATTTTTGCTGTATTTTTTGCAAGAAATTTGCATTGGCATGCGAAGCATTTTCAGCTTACACGCGAACAAAACGATACGCGTACGTCCGGTCGCCGATCAAATCTAGTCTGGAAAGCCATGTGCAGCAAGTTAATTTTTTATTTTTTTTTTGTAGGGTTTTTGTAGGTTTTGTGCAAGATTTAGTGAAGACATAACAACATGGGTCCCAAGAATGTAAGCAAGGACGGTAGCAAAAAGAAAAGGTAGCCGCTCTCAGTTTGATTTTTAAAGCAGCCGGTGCCAAGAGGAATACTAAATTAAAGTTAAATGAGGTGTAATGTCTATTTATTTCATATTTTACTTCATTTATATGTCAGAAAGCTACTTCTTGCTACCGTGATAACATTCTTGGGACCCATGGTACTATGTCTTCACTTAATCGTGCGGAAAATATCAAATAAAATAAAATAAAAAAAACAGCTTACTTACTGGATTTCCAGTGACGCAAACAGGTTTTGACTTATGTGTGATTCGACTTGTTCGCCGATCAATGCCTCATAATTCATATGCCGAGGTACCACTGTATTTTGCGTTGTTTGAAAAACACACACAATGGAATTTGATATACTTCTCCTAGGGGATTTATATGATCAGCCAGGCCAATATAATCGTTATTTTGCAACTATTATTATTATTATTATTATTATTATACAATAAGGCACATTTTAATATGAAAGCAAACTAGGCGCCCTCTACTGGCGGATATTATTATTATACATTTGTTCTCACGTTTTGGGGAAAACCTATAGCCCAGATGTGAACATCTGGATGAGACTGTCACGGATCAACTGTCATGATCGTGCAGATGTGCTCGTGCATCAGATCCGTCACAAAAAAACAACAACAACAACAACAACAACAGCAATTTGAAGAAGAAGAAAAAAAAACAGCTTTATTTCTCCTACATTTACAACTTATTCGTCTATTGCTTCTATTTGGAGGCCAGCACCGTGACAATCCTGAAGCGCTGACCGACGTGATGAAGTGTTTATCAGCAGCAGCTGAAGGGAAAAGCACAATCTCAGCGTTGCGTAACAATCCTTTACGTGCGCCAGAATAATGTGCCAATGCATGAAGGGAGAGCAGTCTGAGCCTGTGTGCACGGCAGCACTGCATTCATTCTCATTCACGGCTCTGTGCACAGAAATAAAGGACAAAAAAAAAATAAAAAAAAAGGCCCAGTTCATTTCCCATGCATTTCCGCACAGAAAGCATGCACATGCGTGAAACCCTGGCTGTGAGTAAAGAAACGGCGTCCTTACCGCCTCGCGCCGCGCAATCTGCTTTATTTCGTCTTATTTTCCTGCAAGGGGAAGAAAAAAAAAAGAAGAAAAAAATTCTCTTGACGGTCCTTCCTGAGCGACTGACGTCTCGGTCACGTGACCGCACCGTGCTCATGCAAAATGCATGCGGCTCAACGCACGGTACCGGTGCCGCGAGAGTGTGGCACCTCGGTGACAAAAACGAATGATCAGATCGGATCATATAACACCATTGTTCATGAAACTTAATGGTTCTTAACTCCTGATCCATGCTTGGTTTTTTTTTTTTTACTTTGTAAATAAACACACACCTTTATATCTTTATCAGAGAAAAAGAAACACATTTGCTGAATACAGTTTCGGGCCCTTTGATGTTTTAGTGTCCGTTACTTTTTTGAATTCAAATCTTTCAACGGTCTTAACTGTCGTTCAGGTGAAACTTGGCCGATTTAGATTTCACACGAAGAGACACAAGACTGAAAAGGTGTATTATTCTAATTAATGCTAAACTGTGGAAATATTGAGAGATTGCGAAATGAATTTGACATGGTTACAGGCACTGTTTATTTATTTATTTATTTATTTTTCGGCTTTTACCAACAACAACAAAAAAAAATTTAAGCACCAATTTTTTTTTACAAGTCTTTACCAATTTTACTATCAATACTCATAAAGAAATATGAATAACTTGCACTTAAATGATTATTGTTTAAAGTGAGAGAGTATAACGCTGGAAATGGCCATTTTTCGGCTCATATAAAATCAGATACCCAAAACGGCTGAAGTTAGCAACTTGACATTTTTAGGGAAGCAAGATTAGTCACTTCCATGTTGCAAAAAAAGTATCTTTTTTGGAACACACATTTTCTGTATTATATGTACAACATAAAATCAGCACCGATACTGTGTTTTGGCTGATGGGAAAAAAAACGTTTCACGTTTTGTTTCTCGAATGTTTCTCAGGTTTTGTAAGGAAGGATTTCTAACGTTTAGAACGTTAGAAATATCAAGGACTCAAACAATATTACAAGTAGATCAGTAACATTTAGAAACTTCTCAGGGGCTGAAAATAACACTAAAATGGTATTAAAAAGAAAAAGAAGAAGAAAAAAAAACTCTTGTTGGGATGGGAATTACCAGGGACCGGACCATATAATATCACAATACCCAGATTACGATTTTATTGAAGTAGTGAGGGTGTCCAGACACTCTGCCCAATAGAGGCGGGCTTGACTGGTGAGTGTTGACGGTGATGGAGTGGCAGAGTGTGTCCGCGGTCCATGATGCTCTCTCTCAGTCTTGGCCCCACGCAGCCATCCACTGGCGTGACCTCAGACGTGAGCCCTTGTGACTTCTGATGTCTGGGTAGCTTACCCTGACTGGGACCTGGGGCCTTAACTGTGAGCACAGTGGCCTTTTGCTCCTCAGTGGCTGGATCACAAAAGCTGGCTCGCAGCGCAGATAAAAGTGCCGCAGCAGCTTGCACAGTCCTTTAGCCGCTCTCTCCCATGCGGTGATCAAACGGCAGCATTCAGTCTAACCTCCTTTGAAATCATTGGGTGCGTGGCATCGACCCCTCCCGCATGCTGCTCTCGCTGCTATCACCTTGTTCTACCCCCAACAATGGCAGAAAGAATTTTTTTGTTCTGACATTAAAATAAATGTTCAGAAATGCCGGGGACAAAAAAGGATTTTAAAACAAATAATCACCAGCGAGTTCACTATACAGTGTTAACACAATACATAGGTCTTGAATCAATTTGTATTGTGATTGTATAAATATCATTATTTCATAAATATTATATATATATATATATATATATATATAGGGGTTGGACAATGAAACTGAAAGGCCTGGTTTATAATAATCTAATAATTTATAAGTATGGTGTAGAGTCTCCTTTTGCGGACAATACTGCATTAATTCGTCTTGGGAATGACAGATACACGTCCTGCACGGTGGCCAGAGGGATTTTGAGCCGTTCTTCTTGCAGAATAGTGTCCAGGTCACTACGTGATGCTGGTGGAGGAAAACCTTTCCTGACTCGCTCCTCCAAAACACCCCAAAGTGACTCAATAATATTTAGATCTGGTGAGTGTGCAGGCCATGGGAGATGTTCATTTTCACTTTCATGTTCATCAAACCACTCTGTCACCAGTCTCGCTGTGTGTATCGGTGCATCATCATCCTGATACACGGCACCGCCTTCAGGATACAACGCTTGAACAATCGGGTGCACATGGTTCTCCAGAACGGTTCGGTAGTCCTCGGCAGTGACGCGCCCATCTAGCACAAGTATTGGGCCTCGGGAATGTCATGATATTGCAGCCCAAACCATCACTGATCCGCCCCCATGCTTCACTCTGGACATGCAACAGTCTGGGTGGTACAGTCGCTTCTTTGGGGCGTCTTCACACCGTAACTCTCCCTGATGTGGGAAAGACAGTGAAGGTGGACTCATCAGAGAACAAGACATGTTTCACATTGTCCACAGCACAAGATTTTCACTGCTGGCATCATTGAAACAGACGTTCGGCATCGGCATGGGTGACCGAAGGTTTGGCTGTAGCAGCCCGGCCGTGTACATCGACCCTGTGGCGCTCCCAACAAATAGTTTTGGTGGAAACAGGCGAGTTGAGGTGCACATTTAATTCTGCTGTGAGTCGGGCAGCTGTGGTTTTATGTTTTTTTGATACAATGCGGGTTCGCACCCGGACATCCCTTTCAGACAGCTTCCTTTTGCGTCCACAGTTACTCCTGTTGGATGTGCTTCGTCCTTCTTGGTGGTATGCTGACATTACCCTGGATACTCTGGCTCTTGATATATATATATATATATATATATCAAGAGCCACGGTATCCAGGGTATATAATAAATTGATTGTGGAGTTAGTTTGGAGATACATGAATTGTATAGCTTCCTCAAGTTCCACTGTCAGTTATTTGGGAATGAAATATTTTGCATGTCTTTGGACTGTGAGAGAAAACTGGAGTACTCAAAGGACACCCACCAAGCATGGGCAGAACATGCTAACTCCATGCACAGAATCGAACCTAGCCAGAAATCGAACCTTACCGCTGGAGGTTCAAGACCACTGAAAGAGAGAGAGAGAAAAAGAGAGAGATGTGCACAGTTTTTCTTAATTTTTTTCTCACATGTTGATGCTGTTCATAAACGCAAAGAAAGAGTTAAAACAAAAGCATGAAAATAAAATAAGTCTGGCAAAACAAACAAAATGCAGCTGACAGCAAAGTTTACTAGTTTTTTTTTTTTTTAGGAATGCACACATTTGGATTATTTCTGAGTTGTGTGGATAAACTGTGCATGTTATGGCAGCACCAGGGTGCAAGCAATATGATGTTATTGTGATACATACTATAGGTGCTGAATCAATTGGTAAATATCCTGATTTATATATATTTAGATATGTGTTCCAGTTCCGGTATAATCCTACAGGTGGCACACACTACAGTATTCATATTCACACAGCACCATATCGTCTGTAGTAGGAGCGAATATTTAGTTTAAAAGTTTTTTTTTTTTTTTTTAATATAGTATTGAAGCAGGCTATTCATAAAATTGTGATATTTATAGAATCACTATACAAAGCCATCCATCTAGAAACCGCTGGATCGTGGAGGCCAGTGGTGACAATTGGTACTTATTCCTATTTTGTACAACCATGGTAGGGCCTCATTCACACACACTACAGGCAATCTGGGAACGCCAATTAGCCTAATCTGCATGTCTTTGGAGGAAACTGAAGTGCCCTGAGGAACCCCACGAAGCACGGGGAAGACATGCAAACCTCATGCACACAGACCCTGAGGCGGGAATCGGACCCAGACCCTGGAGGTGTGAAGCGACAGTGCTAACCACTACGACACCAGAGAGAGAGAAAGAGAGATGTGCAGTTTTTTCTTTCTTTTTTTTTTTTCTTTCTAGCTAGTCACATGTTGACACTTTTCCATAGAGCAGAGAAAGGGTTAAAAACGAAAACAACATGTATACATGTAATGCTGAATTAAAAACGAATTTTAAAATAAATTAATTTTGGAGTCAGGGAAAGAGAGAGAGAGAGAAATGTGCACAGTTTTTTTTTTTCTTCCTTGTTTTTCTAGTCACATGTTGACACATGTTCTGTAGAGCAAAGAAAGGGTTAAAAAAAAAAAAAGAAAAGAAAGCACGAAAACAGAACAAGTCTGGGAAAACAAACTAGCAGCAAAGTTTATTAGTACTTTTAGGCACGCGTACTAAGTACATTTTATTATTCCGGACATGTGTGTGTGTGTGTGTGTAAAGCGTGCACGTTATTACACTTCCGCTCTGGGAGAAAGAAAATACATTTTTAAAAAGAAGAAGAAGCAAAAAAAAAAAACTCCATAGTAGTTTGTGTACAGAGTGTGTGTGAGGAGGAAGGCGTCTGTCTCTCTCACACACACACACACACACAGGCGTGCATGTATTTTCATGTTCATGTATGGTTGCATGGTCACTGCAGTTGTTTCTGCATGCATGGCCGCGGTAGGGCGGGCTGCAGCGCATTTGCGTGAGCGGGGCCGGATTTAGATTTTTTTTTTTTAGGGCGGGTTGCATTTGCGTGCGTGAGCGAGGCCGGATCTCTCTCTGTCTCTGTCGCGCAGGCAGGCAGCCTACAGTGCGGTGATCCGACGCGGCTGTGCGGAAGTCTTTCTCCTCGCCGACTCCTCCGACTCCTGCCCGGCTCTGCTCCTCATCCGCACGGTTTCGAGTCGACTCCGAGTCCCTCCCGTCCGCCTCCGCACCGTCGGTGAGTCTCCGTGCTAGCTTTCTGCTAATCAGAAAACGGCTCTGCGTACGTGCGTGAAGCTCGTGCGGGACGCAACCTTCGACTCAAACATCACGTCACCCGGTCTGTCCGTGTTCTTTCCCTCATTTCATCGCGCTCTTTATTCGTGTTAAACCCTTTTCACCCTGTTTAGACCCAGTTTTTTTTTTTTTTTTTTTTGTTACACCTTTTAGATAACCGAGCCGTATAAGAGATAGTTGGTGTTTTACTTTTGCTGCGGTGTGATTGACAGCCACGACGTCCCGCACGAGCCTGTTCACAGGAGACCAGCCAATCAGAGCGCCGAGGGGGCGGGACTTTTCTGGCGTTTAGACTTAGCGAGAAAAAAAAAAAAAACACACAAAGGGAAAGTACAGTACGCGCGTGCAGCTCACAGTCGTTACTGAGCGGGGGGGGGGAGCAAACAGAAACAAAATGTCTACCGTGTTGTTTTAGTCGTTCGGCATCCTAAAGTCGTGGTTAGACTTAAAGCTGACAGAACGACATTACGTTTGTTCCAGGTTACATGTCACCCATGTGGTTTCGGATGTAAGCTCTACCACGTGCAAAGTGCTCAAACCATATTTAATCCCCCTCAGACCCACACACAGCTTTATTTGTATTTCTTTCCCTCAACAAAAACGTCAAAACCATCCGTTCTTGCATATCTTTATAACGAAGCATGTGATTGGAAAAAAAAAAAACAACAACAACAAAAAGTTTTATTTTGTAAAGAACTTTAAAAGTTACTGAGGTATATTACCCAGAATGCAGTCCGATTGCCTTGTGATATGTGGTGCGCTGAGGTGTCAATACTTTTTCTAACTAATTCATGAATTAATGTAACTGTGATTGCACAATGCTGAGAACATGACGTCATGACCTGACCTGTCCTGTCACGTGATGTCAGTACCTTAAAATGAGTGGTATATAGTGACGTCTCGGCAAACGAATTTAATCTGTTACATTCTTAAGGCGAAAATTCGGATTGCGGAACATGTTTTCCCGTGAAAAATAGAGATAAGGGGGGGGGGGTCGATTCAGTTATGAATGGTGATTCTGTTGCATGGTTGATTTACACCGCCACACTCACTTCAAACTTTTTTTTTACATTTATAATCGAGATGAATCGGTTGCCTCCGAGTGGAGCAACAGAAACGCATTTTTATGGCTTTGCGTTATCAAAAACCATGTGTTAAAACCCTCATCTCCAAGCTCCGTTTTGATTAGTTGAAAATCGTGTGCGTTAGTGTGCCCATGTGCTCGCTGTCAAATTTTGAGAGGAGGTATTTGAGGTAATAATGAGATGATTTCTTGCTAATTCGCTCACAGAGTTTGGAGAAAAAGGCAGATCGGAGGCTTTTTGGATAATTTAACGCCATAAAATGCGTTCCTGTGGCGCCACTCGGAAGCTTCTGTGTGTGCGGTACGGAATCGTTTATACCTGAGTCTGTTTGGCCGATCCCCGGTCACGGGCAGTCAAACCAGACAATTCAATCGACCTTGATTATAAAGTTACAAAAATATTTTTTCGAAAATTGATTTTGGAGTCAGTGTGGCGATACGTGAATTGCCATACAAAAGAATCGCGATTCACCGCTGAATCTATTTTTTTCCCATCTCTACTGCATATACAGGGTCACTATTTGGGGGGAAAAAAAAAAAAAGTAGTTGCATTATAAACTCCTGATGTGTTAGTTGGCTGCTTCATTGATAACAAAACACAGATTCATGTGAGAAAAAGAAAAAAAAAATAAGTGGCTATGTTTTATAGCTTGAAAATGATGTAATTCTGATTCAGAATATTAGACTTGACTTGTGAAACCCTCATCAGATCCCGAAGCTTTCGTCCAACTTTCATCAGGATATCACAGTCAACCTCACTGACTCTCATGTACCATTTCTCTGCTAGACTTTTACATTAGATATGACATGAACATGATCTTGAACATCGCTGAGGAAAAGAAGCTTTTTGTGTTTATAGCTTGATTAGATTTTTCTACTAATGTAACTACACTTGGCGGCACGGTGGCTCAGTTGTTAGCACCGTCACCCTATACCTCCAGGGTCCGAGTTCGATTTCCACCTCGGTCTGTGTGTGTGGAAATGGCATGTTCTCCCTGTGCTTGGTGGATTTCCACCGGGTACTCCGGGTTCCTCACACATTCTAAAGACATGCAGATGAGGCTAATTGGCGTTCCCGAATTGCCCGTAATGTGTGTGTGTGTGTGTGCCCTGTGATGGATTGGCACCCCAGCCAGGATGTACCCCGCCTCATGCACTTAATCCCTGCGAGCCTGTATCCAGGATAAAGCGGTATAGATGATGAGTGAGTGCTTAACTGTGCTTAGCAGTGATGTCTCTTGTTGATGTCATGACCATACACAACCATTCATTCTCACAGGAATAACATGTACTGTAAACCCACTGACAGCTTAGCACCAGCTTCACTAAACAGATTTGCTGTTTCTTCTGAGATTTTGACCTGAGCACTGATTTGACCAATACACCCATCATGCCGTACAGTAGTTATACACTTGCGTTCTGTAGTCAACCTGTTGCTGCCTGGTATGTACTACCTCTCTACACTCAAACAATCCATAGGTCAAGAGGGATATTGCATTTTATTTCACATGCCTGGAAGCCCCGTCTCTTTCTTTATTTCACCAGAATCCATGCATTAAGTGATCAAGAGTAATCGGACAAACTAAGATAGCCAAAAATAAAATGATTAATTTTAGTACGCGGATGCAAATCTATTTCAGATTTTCTTTGAAGACTCAATGAAAAGTTCTCCATGCTCAGTAGTTGCAAACACCAACCTGTTTGCCCTTTTTCTCTGATTAAACGTTGCTCCTTCCAGGATATACAGTATATAAAATATTTATTGCCCCCTGATGTGTATATATATATATATATATAATATTTTTATAAAAGTCTCACAATAATAAATTCCTTAATTGTAACAACAGTCTCTTGACTATGAAACTCCTTGCCATTTTTCTCAGTAGCCTTGACTCAATACCATTCTGTAAATTAACCTACAGGTGTAGTCAGAGAGGGGAAAAAAGCCATTTTGCAATTTTTCTGTCTTAATACTGTCTGCCGCCACCTTCAGGTGAAAGGTTAAATTGCTCGAAATCTACAGTAGTATTCCCTATACAAGGGGTGTTCAAGTCAAAACGGGACTTTTGATTGCACAGAATGACAGAACACCGTTCCGGGAGCAAAGACTGCCTTTATTTCTCTATATAATCCCGTGCTACACTAACGCACTTATTCCAGTGTTTTAGTAGTGCTTGGACACCATCAAGGTATAAAGATGACTCAGTACACCAGAGCCATGATAAGGCTGGCTCCTTTGCTTCATGTCTGAAGCGCTGGCTTCCCAGGAACTCTTTTAATGGCCCAAACATTTAGAAATGACTTGGAGCAAGGTCAGGACTGTACGGGAGAGGTGGTAGTAACTGCCAGCCGAGTTCCTGTAATGTGCAAGGGTAGCTGTGGGCCTTATGAGTTCCTGCAAAAACAAAACAAAACCTTTGGTGACCAAACCAGGCTGTGTTCTGAACATGTTTAGGCCATTAAAGGAGTTCCTGGGTGGCCAGTGTTTCAGATGTGAAGTAAAGCAGGCAGTCTGATCATGGCTTTGGCATACTGGGAATAAATTCTCAGAAATTTTCTACCTTGATGGTATCCAGGCACTAGTGAAACACAGGCCTTACAATGAAGCAGCAAATCTAACACTTTACAAATAAGTTCCAAACAGTACAGCTAGTAATATTATTATGCCCTGCGGTACTTTACTACTCCCTGACAGGATTGAAATGCTCAATTTCATATAAGAAACAAACAAACAAATGATTTCATCAGTTATCATGATTCTTTCAAACGGTAAAATGCAAGCAGAGAAGCAAAACTGCGAGAATCAACACCGCATTACCTAATACAAAATCACACAAACCGAACACAAATAATTCATTAATTAAGAAAGAAAAAGATAATGGCAGCCCGGCACCTTTTGTCGTGTTGCTCGGGACCCTGGGTGTTGCACAATATTGACCAAACGCGATGTTTAATATGTCTATGAATATGTAACACACTACATATAAACCCGGGTCCTGCTTAGTCCAAAAGGACTTGTTCCAAATGGATGGCAAACTCTCTTGAGACTTGAGACCTTTAAAAGTGGCTATTTATACACTGTTATTTGGCAGTAATGATATTTCCACAGGAATACATATTAAATGTGCAAATCGAAAGACCTCAGAGACGCATAGCAGCTGAGAACACTTTCATTATTACTTACTTATTCCAAGCAGTTTTGCTTCCTGTTTACTGCTGGAAATTTCCCTGAAGCAAACTGAGATCTGTTCCCATGCTGTATAAGACCTGAATAAGTCGGCGTTTGTATTCTGTTTAAGCACTTGTCTATCTTTCTCAGTCCTTTACAGGGTGATGGCAAGGCCAAGCCACAGCGAGCATGTCCTGCAGCAACTCAACAACCAGCGGGAATGGGGCTTCCTGTGCGACTGCTGCATCGCCATTGGCGACATTTACTTCAGGGCCCATAAGGCTGTCCTGGCAGCCTGCAGCTCCTACTTCAGGATGATGTTCATCCGAGACCAGCAGGGCACTGCGCGCCTAGATCTCAGCAACATGCAGATCAGCGCAGAGTGCTTCGACCTCATCCTGCAGCTCATGTACCTCGGCCGCATCGTCGTTGGACACTACGAGTTCGAGGAACTGAAGTCGTCCATGGCTTATCTGCAGATGTACTACATCCCCGACTCGTTGGAGGATCTTCGAGACATCCGTGCGTCCAATCTTACTCCCTCTTCCTCAGCTTCCTCATCGTCATCCAGTTCCTCGTCATCCTCCAGCGTTGTAGGAGGGAAGATGATGTTTGGCGTCCGCATGTTCGAGCAGCAGAGGCCGAGTCCTGCCAAAAGTGACCACGCGCCCAAAATTTCAAACCCAGTTACTCAGCAAAACATGAATATATCTACTGTAAGACCTGTCGAGGATGTGGTTCTCCCACTACCTCCGGTGCACTCTGAGAACCTCGCAGAACAACCGTGCGATTTGAGAAAGAGAACCTCGGGCCGAAGCGCCACCCTGAAAGAGCGTCCCCGGTTCGGGCGCACTTACACTTGCGACGACTGTGGGTTTGTCTTCAGCTGCGAGAAGCTTCTCATTGAACACATCCTCACGTGCACCAACCGCAAGGCGTACCAAACCCCAAGAGTCGGCAAAGCAGGCGACAGCGACTCGAGCAAAGGTGAGAGCTCGGCTTCTGAAGGAACCGGAGACCAGAGGGCTCTTTGTAAAGGTGAGGAAGACTGGCCTGACCAAAAATCTGACACTGAATCTGTTATCAGATCCATTGCTACTGGCATGGACACGGATTCAGCATCGAACATAAACATCAAAGTAGAGCAGGAAGAGGACTCTGATACCGAGACGGAAAATATCAAAGTGGTCCAGGTCAGGAACCACAGCGTGGGGAGCTGCAAAGTACGCCGCAACGTGTTCAGGACCAATGTCGGAGATAACGTGAGATTTGACAGCGAAGAAGAAGCAGGCGTTTCTGTTATAGATGATGGTGCTCTGGAGGGCCACAGTAAGGGTCCGGAAGCAAAGATTTGCCGGGTTAAAGAGGAGAAGCAGGATGGAGAGTGCACTCCGTGCGAGCTGTGCGGCGCCTTGCTAACTGAGGAGGATCAATCTGCTCACTACATCTCCAGCCACATGGGACACATATGTGCTTGTGGAAGGTGTGGTCAGGTTCTGATTAAAGGCAGGCAGCTGCAGGAGCATGCCGAGCGCTGCGGGGAGCCCCAGTGCCCCGAAACCGATTCCCCGGGTGAAGAGAGCCCTTTACCGGAAGATGCCCAGGCGATGGAGGAAAACCTGCTCGAAAGTGCAGACTTGGGCTTCCGTTGTCCTCTTTGCGGCTTGATTTTTGAGACCGAAAGCCTGGCAGTGGAGCACACTCTGGCCTGTCCTGAGCAGGACTCCTTCCGGCCCACCACGATGGAAGACGAACCGGACCACCGGCGCAAACACTTTTGCGCCATCTGCGGAAAAGGGTTCTACCAGCGGTGCCACCTGCGTGAGCACTACACAGTTCACACCAAGGAGAAACAGTTTACCTGTCAGACCTGTGGAAAGCGGTTCCTGCGCGAGCGCCAGCTCCGCCTGCACACCGACATGCACAAAGGGATGGCGCGGTACGTGTGCCCCGTGTGCGATCAAGGCACCTTCCTGAAGCACGACCATGTGCGCCACATGATTTCACACCTGTCGGCCGGAGAGACCATCTGCCAGGTGTGTTTCCAGATCTTTCCCAGCAGCGAGCACTTGGAGAAGCACATGGACGTTCACCTGTACATCTGCGGTGTGTGCGGGGAGAAGTTTCGCCTTCGCAAAGACATGCGAAGCCACTACAACCTAAAGCACACCAAGAGGCAGTAAACGGGGAAGAGGGTCTAATCTAATGATTTGTCTTTTTTTCTTTTTAAAATAAGCCATGATTTGTTATAAATGTGAGAAATCTATGCACTTAGACACCAGATAACCTATAAAACTGCACTTTTAACGGTATGCATACTCCAGGTGTTGTTGGATCCAGTGCCTCGAGCTTCAGGCACGCTTTGTTTGGTAAATCTCATTTCATTTTACTCTACATGTAACATGTCTCGCCAGTTTCAAACAGAACAACAAGATTAAACTGGAGACTGGTCCATTTTCATTTGATCAATTATCCTGCGTACGTCTTAAGCCGGCTTTACACCGTACAATCTTTGCTGTTGCGTATATAAAGAAAAAAAAAAAAGCATCATTCCACCCGAGGATGGCATACCGCAATTTTTTTGTCAATCTGAGAATATATATATATATTTTTTAACTAAAATCTCAATTGCTGCTGCGGCGTTCTTTTAAGATCCACCAGCTGGAATACATGGCGTAGGACGACGACAACGTTATTCGTACGCCATCAGTCAGAACTTAAGCTAACGTTTCTGTGTTTATGTGAACTAGTTTTCTGCACGAGCGACTCTTCGAATCACGCTTACTGACGGTAAAACAAAACGTAACAATTTTCTTTAACGGCATGCGGATTAGAAGATCCTCCTCGTACCACAGGACGCAGACAGCTGTCTGTTATACGATTCTTCTTTGTTTTCTTAATCGTACGGTATGAAACCAGCTTTTGAGCAGGATATTTTTTGGTGCTTTGTATTTTTTTTCCCTTTTTTCAGTGGTCTGTTACTTATTATTATTATTATTATTATTATTATTATTGTTATTATAAATATCTCGACTGATCATACATCTGCCGTAATCTTTTCAGGTGACCTCTGTATACACCATAATCTCAAGCCTTGTCTCAGAGGCTTTTTAGCATTAAGACATACTGTACAAGTGGTGTTTTAAATATTTTTTTATATATATAAATATATATATAAACATCAGAACACTAAAGTTTAACATTTAATACAGTCTTAAAACACTTTTGAACTCGCTCATCTTTGTAGTTTGGTTTATTTTTTCTCATCACTGTCATTTTGTTTTACACTTATTCTGGGATTTCATGTATAAACTATGCAACTTAAGCTTGTTATAAAGAATTTCTTCAAAGTATATTGTCTGTGTATGTGTGTGTGTGTGTGCGCGTTGTGTCAAGTCATTAAACGGTAGCTACTGTTGGCTGTGGGGGTTTCTTTGTGTGTGTTTTATTTTAACTACAGTTCTTTGTTTGTCATTGATCTCACTAAAACTGAAAATATTTGTGTTAATGTTATAGATTCATGTTTTGTTGCTATTATTATTATTATTATTATTATTATTATTATTATACCCCATGCAAATTAAAGGTTTCCAAGGAACCCATCCTCATCTGAGTGACACCAAATGTATTAATTTTTTATTATAATAATAATAATAATAATAATAATAATAATGAATTTTTTATTATTATAATAATTATTAAATATATTCTTTTAAATCTTTACATTTTAAAGGGAAGAAAATAGATCAATAGACAACAAATAAAATGTGGTTTAAAAACGAATATTATAGGTAATATGAAATATATTTTGAATTGTTAGTTACATTTAAAAGAAAAAAAAATAATCAGTAGATATCAAATAAATGTGGTTTAAAAGCTATTATTATTATTAATAATAACAATAAATAGCTATAATGGAAAAAAGGTTTAAAAGATAAATGAGCAATAAAATAATTATAATCATATTATTATACAGAAGGGTCATGTCATGAATTAAATCTACCGTTCATATCATACTGATTTGGTGGAGAATAGAAGAGGTTTGTGTCATGAAAAAAAAAAATATATATATATATATATATATATATATATTTTTTTTTTTTTTGATAAAATTCGTTTAACTTAAAAACAATCATAGTGTTGTGATTTTTTATTTTTTTTTAAGTCTCATTCTTACTGCAAAAGAAAGACGAAATTAGAGTAAATTAATGAGAGGCTGGTGGTGAGGAGACAACTGTGGTGCAAGAGGAATGAAACTCCATTGATCAGAAAGCAGGAATAATCAGGCAATGCTGAAATAGTTTGAAAAAAAAAAAAAAAAAGACACTCTAATGAGTCCAGTAAATAAAACCTATTATACAAATTTATCTATAAATATTTATCTACGTCTGTATAACATCCAATATAAAACTGAACTAGTAGCGGTTATAAAAATCGTACAGCTGACCTTTGAATATTTTTACATTAAAATGGGTGGAGTGAAATGGTAGCGTAGTGGGTTAGCGTTGTCCCGTTGTCCAGGTCGAGTCCCGACTTGGGAACTGTGTGCATGAAGTTTGCATGCACTCCCCATACTTGCTGTCCAAAGTCCAAAAGACATGCAGATAAGGTTAATTGGCGTCCCGAATTGCCTGTAGTGTCTGTCTGGGGTGTACCCCTCCTCGTGCCCCATGTCTGCTGGGAGAGGCTCCAGGCCCTCCACAGCTCCAGGATAAAGCGGTATAGATGATGAGTGAATGGGTGGTTGGTTTGTTAGTTTGTTTGTTTTGACCTAATTTCTGCCACAGTAAACAAAATGACACCAAGTGGGTAAATACAGAAAAGAAATCTAATTATTTGCATCTTTTTATATGAACACATTCTTACAGAATCCATTTCATCCTTGTATTTGACCCTGTGCTGTTTTCTTATTGTCCACCTGATGGCACAGTCGTTCATAAACACATAAATATCTGTAATTCTGTTTCCCTTTCAGCTCCTCCATGTGTATGTGTCTTACCAAGGCTCTATTGGGATGAGCTTCATTTACACAGGATGATGTTTACACAGTTTTTACAGCCGGATCAGCCGTGTGTGTGTGTGTGTGTGTGTGTGTGTGTGTGTGTTTGTCTCTCTGCTCTCCTGAGATAATCACTGTTTTGTAACCGAGTCTGCGGTCGCCTGTGCATTTTAGTCCCATCTGAGTAAGGGTTACGTTCGGGAACCCGCAGGTTAAACAGTCCGGTGTGCTTTCAGTTGCACGATGTGATCCATCCTGAGACGAAGAGGCGGGTAGGGAATTAAAGCTGGAGCTGAAGTTATGCCAATTTTAATCTAATTTTTTTTTTTTTTCATTTTTAAGTAATTGTGCAGCGATTTGCTACCTTGGAAGGTATATAAATAAATAAATGAATCAATCAATCAATAAAGTGCATGGGGGCTGGGGGTTATAATAATATTCATAATAATAATTACTATTATTTCTTTTAGTAGTAGTAGTGTTAATAATAAAAAAAATCATAACTTGATAAATCCTGCTGTTTTTTTCTGTGATTCTGTGTTTCTTCAACAGGGCAGACATCGCCTAGAGAAACCAATCCCGGACTGATACTCTGACTTTACACATGTTTTAGGATTAAGGTATTCATAAACCACAAGGATAAATGTAATATTTCAGGATTAAAGCGCTCATTTCCAAACTTCTGACTTTTCATTGTCGTTTCTCTTCAGTGGAAGCTGCTGTGGGACCGCTCCATGTTTATCTTCGCTTTTCTGGCCTCTCTATTATCCCTAATTACATCTTCTCAGGGTGCAGTTTGTGTGTGTGTGTGTGTGTGTGTGTGTGTGTGTGTGTGTGTGCGTGTTTGATCTCATTATTATCTCTGTTTAGTGTGAAGTGTATCTGTTTACCGTCACAGCGAGGTGTCTGGTCTTCAAGGCAGCATCACAGACTCGCCCTCACAGCTGGAGTCTGTTTATATCATTATGTATAATCAGACAGAAACAGCACGGCTTTTTGCCTTACAAGATCACTGCTTTTGTGGATTTATTGGCACCCCTCAAGCTCAATAAATAAACAACACATGCAACAAGTGATGTTTCTCATTTCTAGAGATGTTGTGTATATTCCTGTACTCTATGTGTAATAGGACTGATGCAGATGTGCTTTACTTTACTAAAAGTATAGGAACTCCATCTATCAGTTATCTAAACCACTTATGGATTCTAACCAGGGAACAGGTCAGGCTACACACATTACAAGGAAGACACACACACACACACACACAATCATACCATACAGATATGGAACAGTATCTATCTATGTATCTGTCTGTCTGTCTGTCTAAAGACTAATGTTATTATGTCATATTAGCAACAGAACTAGCTAAGCTAGCTAGCCAAGTTGACAAATTAATTTTACAAATTTAACCGTTTAGCTAATTTAACAAACTAATTTGCAAAGCTTCACTATTAAACAAGCTGATTTACACTCCTTAACTAGTTATCTAATTTAATGGACTAATATACAGAGCTTAACTAATTAGATAATTTAAATGAATGTACAAACTTTAACCAGCTAGATAGGTTAATGAAGTAATAAAAATAAAAAAAAAGTAATAATAATAATAATAATAATAATAAACTTAATAAACTTAACAAGATTTTATACATTCTAAACTAGTTAGCAAAACTTAACTATTAAACAAGCCGACTTATAATGCTTAAATAATGATTTAAGTAATTTAACAAGCTTAATCACAAACTTGAACTAGCTATGTAATTTACCGAACTTAGGTAACAATCTCATTTAAATAAATTTAGGAAAACAAAACTAGCTTGCTAATTTAGTGAATTAATTTACAAATTGTAACTAGCTAGCTAATCTCTTGAACTAATTTACAAACCTGAACTAGACAATTCATTTAAACAAGAAAATCACAGTGATAAAATTATCTAACAGACCAGCTTGCATAATGGGCGGCACGTTAGTGTAGTGGTTAGCACTGTCGCCTGACAGCTCAGGCGTCTGGGTAATGCAACATGGAAGTCACCAATCTTATTTTCCTAAAAATTTCAAGTTGCTAACTTCAGCCATTTTGGAGAGATGATTTTATACAGGTATGTCCATCAAACTGGCCATTTTTCAGTTTTATACTGTCTGACTTCAAACAATAATCATTTAAAATGCAAATTATTCATATTTCTTTATGAGTATAAAACGTTGGTGTAAGCATATGACCTGTGAAAGTTGTTGATTAAATTAAAGCAGTTTTTAAAAAATAAAAGCTTAAAAAGCTAAAAATCTGTAGTGTCCGTAACCAAATTCTGTCAAATTCTAGTTGAAATATCTTAACAATGAATAATAATAATAAATAATAATAATAATAATAATAATAATACACTTTTTCAGGTTTATGTCTTTTCATGTGAAATCTAAACTGTCCGAGTTTCATCTGAATGACAGTTAAGATCGTTGAAAGATTTGAATAAAAAAAAGTAACGGACACTAAAACATTAAAGGGCCTGAAACTGTACTGATGAAATTTGTTTCTTTTTATCTGATAAAAATCTAAATGCGTCTGCTCAGGAGATAAGAAGCGTTTAGCTCCAATACCATGTTTTGTATTTTGACCCCAATAGAATGACATGTCAGAGGCATCACATTTTCTTTGTAGATTCTTTCTTTCATTTAAAAAAAAAATAATATTTGGATTATAATAAATGTGTCTCTTTGTTCTCGGTTCCGTTCAGATGAACCACTAGAACAACACCAACTGGTACAGCAGAGTGGGACGTCCACAAACCCCCTTAAAATATCTCAGCATGGCAAATTTCCTCGTGCCATCTGCGCCTGTGTCATGTCATTGGAATAGACATGTTGCTGAAATCTGTGGCGTTTTTTTGGATGACATGGTGCAGAAACAGAAATCTTGATGATATATGATAATTAGACAGAACTGAACTGCGGCGTACAAACTTATGCAGTCATTTCTACATTTTATTTATTTATTTATTTATTTATTTATTTATTTATTTTTGCTTGACACCTGCATCTTTTCCCCATGAATTTACAGAGAAAAAAACTTTCACCACAACTTATATACGGAAAATCTAAGTCCAGTGCAAAAATTTGCACACCTTCCAAATCTTTAACTGCTTTGGGATTTAAATATATGTTAAAAAATCCCAGGTTTCACGTCACAAACCATTCTTTGCCCTTAATTTGATCTGTTATAATCTGTTCTATCTATCTATCTATCTATCTATGAATTAAATTTAAAGACACACTTTGAGAAAGTGGGATGAATTGGTCCTTGTTACACCTGAATTATTTCATTATCATTGGTACGTCCATAAAATAAAATAAAGAGTTAACAGTAATCATGGTGGGCTTTTTGCGAAATGTTGATAAGCTTAACTTAATCAAAGCCTTATTTGAGATATATCATAGTCTATGTAAATTTCACATCCCATGTTTTCTGAAAAAAAAATAAATAAATAAATAAATAAATAAATAAATATATATATATCAAATTTTTAATGTAACACTTTGCAGCACTGTTGATGCTTAGGGAAGGGTTTGAGAGGACACGAGGGATAAAGGCACTGACAGGAAATGCCTGAGACATCAGCAGAGTAAACAACAAGGTTTTTAAAATGCTTTTCCCAGCTTCCTCTGTGTGCTAATGTAAACCGTGGAGGCCGTGTTGTTTCAGCTGATCCTTATCGTTCTGTTTATCATCTTCTTTGTCAGGACAGAAGATACATGTTTCATTACAGAAAGAGGACATTTCCGAATGTCAGAAACCTTACAGCCCTACCTCTGGATACTGTAGACGCCTTCCATAAATGATAAATAAACTCCTCTTTACAGAAAACATCTCCGCATCATAGACCGCACATATTCTGGGTATGTTGATCGTCTGAACTACAAATTCCTTTGAATGAGATGTTACTATAGAAACGAAACAAGAGTAGGCACATTAATCTTAACCTCAGCACCCCTGATTTGGAGATCTATCTGAACCTCCTGACCAATCAGCATTTTATTTTTGGTCTCATCTTCTCTGTGTGTTTAAAATCAGAAGTCTGTGAAGCAGATTAATTGTAAGGGCTAATATAATTATAGAGATCCCAGTGGTAATTAAATGAACACTTGCCAGTAGGGAACATTTAAAACTTTAGCTGATTAAAATGCTCATCTCTGAGGCGCACGGTGTAACAGCATATAATAATCCACTGGAGAAATAAAGCTCTATCAAGTCTGGAACATAGTCAAACGATTGAGCAATTTCTATTAGAAGATAATCAGAATTTAATCAAAAATGAGATTATTAAAAACATATATTTTTTTTTCCCATTACAAGCTTGTGCGTTTATGTACGGATATACACAGTCATGTGGAACAGTGAGTGCTATATATTCAATAAATGAAAAAGTACAACCTCAAACGTCCAATCAACGGTATTCCGATCAGTGCCATAGCCCTCTAAGCTGCCATTGCCCATGGTTGACTCAAGGTGCCCGGGTCCGCTGGTTGCAAAAACAAGTACAAATCTTGTCAAGTACCTTTTTTTTTCTCCTGGCAACCCTCAGAAAACCTCACACTTGTTCAGTCTTGCTGTCATGGACTTTATTTAACATGCTCAGTGAGACCTGTAAAGGGCTATATATATATATATATATAAACGCCTACAACAGGGGGCGCTCCAACTTAGAAACAACTGTAACAGACTCCTTTTGGAAAACCAGAACATGTCTATTTAAACACTTTAATCCTGAGCGTTAAATGTGTTTAAATCTTTAACAAATATGTTGCACATGCTGTTAGCAGTTAGCCACAGGAACCGTGGAGGACTTTAAACAAGCCTCTTTTAGATCACTTTACGAGGGTTATTCAAATAGATCAATTTACTTACAGAACATTGCCTTTGAGAATGTACAGTAGTAGCAGAAATAGAATTATCGTGAGACTTGTGAGGGTTTTCCACATATATTTGAGGTTTATGGATCAGAAAGTATGATATGTATCTTAATAAACTAAAAAGTGTTTATGCTGTTGTTATTCTATAAAAGAGGATGAAAACACCTATAAAAAAAACCCGCTGTTTTAGGAAAATGATCATCTACATTATACCTTCATTACTAATCATCTTGGATTAAGTGTGTAACTGATTCAATTCATGATAGACAGTGAAGGAAACATAAATAAAGAAAATGAATTTCTTTCCATTTATAATGAATTTTACTTGTGAGCATGACAAAACACAAAAAAGAATGCACAGAAAGGCATATCCACTTACTCCATTAAAACATACCCATTTCTAGGCAGTTACATTCAAGGGACATTTAAAATATATTTTTATAAACATTATTTGCATTATTTCCTATAACGTGATATTTTCTTGACAGAGTAAAAATCTATGTAAATAAACATTGACTATACAGTTCGCTGTTTGAGAAAAAAATATACATCACTTGTTCAAGCTGCATAGCACGTTGCTAACAAAACACAAAAATGGGTGGGAGTTATTGCCGCATCCCCCATACAGTCCTGACCTGCTCCAAGACATTTCCATACGTTTGGGGGCCATTAAATGACAGAATGTACAATATGATTATGGTAAAATATTGATTTATTACACACCTGTTATTAATTAGAATTTCTGTATGTTTTACAACTCGGGTAAGCTTTAACTCTTCTCATCTTCTGCTCAGCTCCTGCATTTCTAATAAACTATTTCTTTTTACAGGTCTTATAAATTGTGTTAGCTAAATGACTGATTTTGAGGAAGATAATAAAATAGCTTAAACTCAAAATAGCAATATATTTATCATTTCCTTTTCCAAAATATATAATAATAATAATAATAATAATAATAATAATAATAATAATAATATATAATAATAATAATAATAATAATAATAACAGTTATCATCTTAAATCAAGACATGTATGTGAGGTCAATACATTCATCAGTATAACACACATTTTCTTACTGTTCATGAGGTGAGGTTCACTCTGCTGGATTAGAGAAGACACTAAATGTTCTGAATTGGTTCCCAGTGTTCCCAGTTAGGATTTAATACATCATTGGGAATTTTTAACAGGTATTTCTTTACTTTTTTCCTATTACAGAAAGTAATCATTTATACATCCTAAGAAATCATTTAAGGAGAACAGTGTGTTAGGTGTACTGTGTTTGTTTGGGGTAAAAATGATGATGATGATGTTGATGATGATGTTGATGATGATGATGATGATGACGATTATTATTATTATTATTATTGTTATTGTTATTGTTGACGTTATTACTTAATCACTGAATATAATTTGACACTTAGATGAATAAATTGATGAGGATATTTATAGCATCTAATTTGCTCTAACAATCACCGTGTACTTTATTCTCCCTAGTTAAATAGATATGCATAACTAAATCCTCTATCTCTATTTCAAATACAGTAAATGTAATCTCACAGAGACAGATTTAGTTTCAGCTCATCCCAAATCCATCCACATCACCAGCGTTTTAGGATTTAATCCATCATTGGGAATTTATACCAATAATTTCTGTACCATATTACAGGAAGTAATTACTTAAAGCTAATCTATGCTTCGTTTTTGGAAATATGTATACACATGTATATTTTTATCAGATAAAAAGAATCACGTTTTGCTTAATACAATTTCAGCAACTTTTATGTTTTAGTGTCCGTAACTTTTTAAATGTAAATCTTTCAACAATCTTAATTGTCATTCTAATGAAACTTGGCCGATTTAGATTTCGCATGAAAAAACATAAACCTGAAAAAGTGTATTATTCTAAAAAAAAAAAAATAAAAAAAAATGTGAAAAATTGTTAAGATATTAAGATATTGCAACATGAATTTGCTATGGTTATGGACACATAATGGTCATATGATTCCATATGCTTACACCAATTTTAGTATCAATGCTTATCAATAAAATATGAATAATTTGCATTTTAATTGATAATTGTTTAAAGTGAGACAGTATAACACTGAAAAATGGCCATTTTGGGGGCTCATATAAAATCATCTCTCCAAAACAGCTGATGTTAGCAACTTGACATTTTTTTTTAGGGAAGACGTCACTTCCAAGATTGGTCACGTCCATGTTGCATAAACTTCAGAAGTAGCTTCTTTTCTGTATTATATGTATAACATAAAATATAAACGAATAAAATCGGCTTTTTTTTTTTTTTTTTTTTTTTTTGGACTAAAATTCTGTTTTTGACTGTGCCGAATCACTCACGATGATGTCACACTCCGATGATTAGAGTTGATTAGAGTATATTTATAGCATCTAATATGCCATAACAAGCACAGTGTACTGGATTCTCTCTCTAAGTTAAATAGATATGCAAAACTAAATCCTCTTTCTCTATGTCATGTACAGTAAATATGTTCTTACAGGGAACAAATTCAGGTCGATCTCGTCCCAGATCCATGCTCAGTGTTTAAAAGCGAGCATGCTCTGCTCAGGAGCTCCCTCGGATATCTCCGTGTCCCTGTGCGTGAACCTGCGTGGATGCGCTGCGGGTTTCTTCTCTCTAACCCGCTCTTTAGCTGAGCGCTGATTTTGAGACGCGGTCAGATGATCCTTCTCTCCTACTGCTGCTGCTGCTGCTTCTGTTCCTTCATCTTCTTGTTCTTCTTTGTCGCCATCACTGCCCGAGCCGGCGCTGTCATCAGTCAGTAATGTCCGCACCGGGAGTGTGAGAGAGTCCCAGGCTGGCGTGTGGCCTGGTGGCGCCCGGCTCGGGTGCGCGTCTGAAGAAGAAGACCTCCAGCTCGGTTCTGTTGGGTCTAACCATGATGATGAAGACGGTGGTGGTGATGATGATGATGATGATGATGTGTCCGTGCTGTTGGTGTGTGAGAGATCAGCATAACTGGCCGCGCTGGTGTTCTGCGCGCCTTTCGAGATGGCCCGTGACGCGCAGCCGGCTGTGCCTGACTTCTCGGGCAGCCTCGGGGAAGATCCAGGAGCGGTCGGCTTCCAGATCAGGCTGTAGTACACAGCCAGGATGATGGCAGCCAGAGACACGGACAGAACATAAGCGAACACTGTGGCCAACCGGACCCAGTGCTGGTTGGTCCGAGCGGCCATTTTCGCCTTCTTGTCGCCGGTGTATGTGGCTGGTTTGCCTCGTTCATCCGCAAAACTCCGGTCCTTCATCATCCACCCCTCTCTCTCTCTCTCTCTCTCTCTCTCTCTCTCTCTCTCTCTCTCTCTCAGCTCAGGAAATCCGTCGTCTCACCTTCATCCCGCACAACCTCCAGCCATCCTTGACCTTCCCATCCTCCAGTCTGCAGAAGGCTCTGATAATGATGCTCAGTGAGGCGAGATGTTATGTGACGGGAGGATGAGCAGCCTCTCCAGATGCGTTATTCCACTGAGAGGCGGAGCCTCCTGCTGGCGGGAAAGGAGAAGGAGGGAGGGGGGGATAATTAACGCGCGCCATCAGAATGCTGTTTACTGTACGCGGCTATTTTTGTTTACTTCCGTCACATCCCGTGGCATGTAAACACCTAAACACGGATGTGGATTTGGATCAGAGACAGAGGGATGAAAGATCCGGTTATGTCTTGGAAAATTAAAAAGATAAAAGAAAAATAAAACACTGTACCGGTGAAAAGTGAATTTTCGGATACGATCATATTACACCGTTTTTCATAAAACGCAATGCATCTTATCTCCGGATCTATGCTTCTTTAGTTTTCTTCTGTAACTTTTTTTTTTTTTTTTATTGAAATCTTTCAACGATCTTAACTGTCATTCAGATGAAACTCGGCCGATTTAGATTTCACATGAAAAAAAAAAAAACACAAACACAAACCTGAAAAAGTTTATTATTCTGAAATTTAACACTGAGATATTGCAACAGCAATTTGACATGGTTACGGACACTACAGGTTTTTTTTTTTTTTTTTTTTTTGCTTGAAAAAATCCTTGATTTTACATGGAATGCTTTAATTTAAGCAGCAATTTTTACAGGTCATATGCTTCTAGAAGCTTACACCAATTTTCGTATCAATGCTCATAAAAAGATATGAATAATTTGCTTTTTAAATGATTATTGTTTGAAGTGAAAAATGGCCATTTTTGAGGTACATATAAAATCATCCCTCCAAAACGGCTGCAGTTAGCAACTTGACATTTTTTGGAGAAGCGAGATCGGTCACTTCCATGTTGCATAAACTTCAGAAGTAGCTTCTTTGGAACACACATTTACTGTATTGTATGTATAGCAAAAAAAAAAAAAAGAAGAAAAAAAAAGCACCAATACTGTGGTTTGGCTGTTAACATTTTAATTAATCTAATTAAACTCAGAAGCACTCTTAACAACAAAGGTTCTGCAAAGAATCTAAGGGCTGCTGTAGGTTCAGAGCCGTAACTCATAAAAGTTTTTGCACACTAACTGAACAAAGACATTTAATTTGCAGTAAAACAGGATGAGGAAAAACATCAAAACATTTCACTTAAATCAATTATTTAAATAAATGTAATGCTTCCACAAAGAGCCCTAGATTTATAAAGATCTACAGTGCTGTGCAAAATTATTTATACCCCTTGAACTTTTTAAAATTTATTCATGTTACAGACACAAACACAAATATATTTTATTGGGATTCTATGTGATGGACCAACACAGAGTGGCACATCATTGAGAAATGGAAAGAAAATGATAAATGGTTTTCAAAATGTTTTACAAATAAGAATCTGAAAAGTGTGGCTTGCATTTGTAATTACCCCCCTTTTACTCTAATATTCCTAAAAATCCAGTAAATAGAGTCCACCTGTGTGTAATTTAAGCTGTTTATTCACACATAACCACCTGTGTGAACAAACAGCATCATGAAGCCCAAGGAACACACAAGATATGTTAAAAGAAAGCTTTGAGAAGTCTGCGACAAGCCATGTGGAAGTTCTTATGGCTTTTTTTCTTGCCAATTTTCTATAATTACCATTTTTAAAAGATAAAAAAAAAAGATATAGATCGAAAATATTAAGTTTTAATTTATTTTCCCAAATAGATTTCTTTAAAGATCATTCTTAATTTCTTTCCAACTTCCTAAAGAAATCCTTTGCCTTAGGGTTCTAAACAGATGTGCTAAGCCAAAAGGAAACACTGAGAGGCCCACGGTATGGTTGTAGATGCTATTCTAAAATAAATCAGGTGCAGTTCTATAGGACTTCCCAGAAACACAACTGGAAGCTGTGAATGGTTTTAAATTTTGTGTGAAGTTTTTAAGAAAGATAAAATGCATGATATACAGTACAGAGCAAAAGTTTGGACACACCTTCTCATTCAGCGAGTTTTCTTTCTTGTGTTCTTTAGCCCAAACGCGTCTCTTCTTTTTTTTGGGGGGGGATTTTTCCCCGATTTTCTCCCTAATTTAGTCGTGTCCAATTCCTCCCCGTCACTAGGGGGCTCCCACATTAAGGCTACTACTACCACTCAGCCGGGAGGGCCGAAGACTATCACGTGTTTCCTCCGAACCACGTTACGCCAGCCGACCGCATCTTTTCGAACTGCTCGCTCGCGCACCGTTGGGGGCGGAGTAACACTCGGAGGACGGCGCTATCCGCTCCCTCCGCTGCGCGAGCTCACAGACGCCCCTGACTGGCTGTAGAGCCGTGATTAATGTGGGAGCACTATGAACCTCTCATCCCTCCCCTCTGAGAGAGCTCGGCCAATCAGCTCTCTCTAGACCTCCGGCTGCGAGAGGTTACAGCACCACCCGGGATTCGAACTAGCGATCTCCGGATGATAGGGTGAGCGCTTTTACCACTGTGCCACTCGGAGGCCAAACGCGTCTCTTCTGCTTGTTGCCTGTCCTCAGCAGTGGTTTCCTAGCAGATCTTCTAGCATGAAGGCCTGATTCACACAGTCTCCTCTTAACAGTTGTTCTAGAGACGTGTCTGCTGCTAGAACTCTGTGTGCCATTGACCTGCTCTCTGATCTGAGCTGCTGTTAACCTGCCATTTCTGAGGCTGGTGACTCGGATGAACTTCTCCTCCGCAGCAGAGGCGACTCTCGGTCTTCCTTTCCCGGGCCGGTCATGTCGCATGTCAGCCGGTTTCTTTGTAGCGCTTGATGCTTTTCGTGACTGCACTTGGGGACACTTTCAAAGTTTTCCCAATTTTTTCGAACTGACTGACCTTCATTTCTTAAAGTAATGACGGCCGCTTTTTTTTTCTTCTTCACTTAGCTGCTTTTTTCTTGCTATAATACAAATTCAACCTCTTTGAATGAGACGGTGTGTCCAAACTTTTGGTTTGTACTGTATTTAACTGAAAATAATCTTTATTAGTCTTTTTAGTCATAACATAAACCATGCTCCTTCATACCACTTAGTCACTTATTAGTTTTAGACCTAATTCCTAGCATGACAGAGTGATTTATTGTTTGTTCATTATATGATAAATCCTTTTTTCTTTACACTGCAAGCAAATATTCTTTTTTATAAATAAAAATACATTAAAATATCCATTTTGTTGAAAAAAGTAGTGTGATCAGGTAAGAAGTGTTCATCTTACTTAACATCTATTTCCTCAACAACAAGGATTGCAGGGCTTCCCGGAGCGCCATCTAGAGGAGATAACGAAGAAATGCACCAAAGTTGATTCACAAAGATAACAATCAATAAAAAGTCCATTGACGTAGTGACATATTTCAGGGAATAGACTGAAGATCTGAATCTGCTGAAGGAAGCTTTTTGTGCTTGTGTGTGGTAGTGTACGAGATGGATTAGGTAGGAAGGGGACATGTGGACTTCTGACTGCAATCTCTCAATAGTTCAGGACTAAAATTCCTACAGTTTTGTTCCTGAGCCTCCAATAACAAAAGTGGACTCCATATTAACTTAAATCCATCTCCTGTTATACTGAACTTCCAGCTTCCTAACACACAGTATGAGTGCAGATCAATCCCTGCTATCCGTCATCACCCAGATGAGGACGGGTTCCCTGTTGAGTCTGGTTCCTCTCAAGGTTTCTTCCTATTGCCATCTCAGGAAGTTTTTCCTTGCCACTGTCGCCGTCACCCTTGACTTGCTCATCAGGGACAATCTCTCCCTGTACTTGATAAAATACAAAAAAAAAAAAGACATGCTCTCAAGGAGTTATGAGGTAGAGGAAATCTAAAAAAAAAAAACCAGCTCTCACAGACATTAAAGCAGAAGTTATAGACTTTTCACAAAGCTTGAGAAGGAGGCACATAACTCTCAAATTGAAACCCAACATTCAGAAATGTTAAAGAAAAACAAGAACAGCAGCGAAACAAAACCCACAAAAACAACAGACCAATGAGTGCAAGAACAGTAACTGTAAAGACTGTGACTGAAAAGAATACTAATAATAATTAAAATAAATTTTAATTCTTATAATTGCAACTTATGATAATAGATACATCTACAGTATGACAGGGGACCATTTTGTTTGTTTATTATTTTTGTAACCAGCTGTGATTTTGTACATAGATGATGATAGATTTTTGACTCTTCTACTCCAAAAACTAAATTTCTATCTATTTAAATATTGTATATCCACCATGATATATACTGTAATCATTTTAAATAAACATCCGTAATAATTTTGGGTCGCATGCCTCTAAAATGAAATAATGCTGATTGTCAGCACTAGAGGGCGCTGTGTGAGTATTTAGATATAAAGACAGGGTGTAGATGTGATTGCACACTGTATATGTTACATATAGTCAGTATTCACAGGGGGAGGTGAGAAGTGGACAGGAGTTATTAGTGCAATGCTAGGAACAAAAAACTACAACATACATAAGAAGCATATACATAAAGCCTATAAAGTGCTTAAAGTGCCTTTTTGAATAAAGTGATTTAATAGTGATAAAAAGGCATTTTGTGAAAGACATTAAGATGAGAGAGTTACACAGTAACACCGTGATGTACTGGACAGTACTGTATACGAAAGACGAGCCTTAAGCCTTGTTCTCCCAAGTCCACATCGCTGTAGTGAGGAGCTGAAAAGCCCAATGGCTCTGGGGACAAAAGGGTCCCCTGAGTCTGTCAGTTGCGCAGCTTTGTGAAGGACGTCTTCCACTGAACACACTCTTCAGAGGAAACTCTGTACAGTGGCCGGTCTGGGTTGGGCATGATGAACAGCACTTTGTTTAATGTGTAGGCTCGGTTTGTTCCACCAGAAGGAACAAACAGAGACTAAGTAGTCAGCTCTAACTTTGGTCCACCACTTCCTCTGGAGTCCAGATTCAAACTGCGTGGCATCCCTGAAGCACAATACCACGTAGAAAAGTACACTGATGATGATGAGCTGAGAAAACATCAGCAGGAGCTTTTTAAAGATGATAAATTATATTTTGTATTCATCTTTTAGAAATTTATATCTTTTTAAATAATCATGAAAATCTGCTTTCAAAAATAAGTCTTGTTCCATGACTAAGACATTAAAAAGATACAGGAAAAACTATATTGTGCCATTTCTGACCTGATGTGTAAATAATCCGTAGGTGATTTAAGGCCTGTGATGTCTCGGATTAGAGAAATTAAGAACTGAATGGAATTTTGATAGCTAGATAGAGAGCCCTGACTTGAAAACAAACTTGAGTAACATCCAAATCTTAATCCATAGGGCTTATTGTGATGTTGGCCCTGCTTTCTTCACTGGTGCACAGTCAGTTTGGAACATGAAAGCCTGTCACCAAACTGTTCCCACAAAGTATTGCTGAAGCATTAAAAGTTCCTTCCACTGTAAATAATGGGCCAAGCCCAACTGCTGACAAACAAGCCCAAACCCAGACTCATTCATCAGATTAACAGACAGAGAGGCATGATTCATCACTACAGTGAACATGACTCCACTGCTCCAGAGTGGCGTGGCGGGGTGCTTTATACCACTGCGTCCGCTGCTTTGCGTTGCAGTTGGTGATGTAAGGCTTAGATGCAGCTGCTCGGCCATGGAAACCCATTCCATGAAGCTCTTTACACTCTGTTTCTGAACTAATCTGAAGGCCACATGAAGTTAGAAGATCTGTAGCTATCGACTGAGTCGCCAACCTCTGTGCACTCAGCATCCGCTGATCCCGCCCTGTGATTTTATGTGGCCAAACACTTCATGGCTGAGGTGCCACGCTGGAGTTTACTGAGCTCCTGAGAGCAGCACATCTTTTCACAAATGTTTGTTGAAGCAGTCTGCATGCCTAGGTGCTTGATTTAATACAGCTGTAACAATGGAAGTGACTGGAGCACCTGAATTCAATTATTTGGATGGGTGAGTGAATACTTTTGGCAATATAGTGCAGACAGACAGACAGACAGACAGACAGATAGATAGATAGATAGATAGATAGATAGATAGATAGATAGCGTTATTGTTTACAAAAATCACAAAATTGAGCTCATTGCCTTCTGAACATTGCCTTTATGGCTGTGAATTATTCCTCTCATTAAGTGAATTAGTATATATATATATATATATATATATATATATATATATATATATATATATATAGGGCGCATGAGAGGACACCAGGCTGCTTTCTCCTTGGCGAACGGAACTCTGAAGCACTCAGGTCTTACTTATCAGAAGAAGACAAGGAGGCCTCTGCCTCACAGATGCAGAGTGGCATGATTGCTGAAAAGCCTCAAGCTCAGGTGAGCTATGTTGGCCTGCCTCCTTTTCAGGTGCACTCCGCCATTGGCATAGGGGTGCTGCCACAGAGGAGAAACAAGGTCATAAAACGTTGATAATAATTTGCCAGCCCTTTCCACAATGGTGAAGGCCAGGACAGGCCAGGAACTTACATGTCACACTGGGAAGGAGCAGAAAATTATGGTCACCTACCTTGAGCTCGCATGGCTGAGCCAGCCAGTCATAGGCGCACTTCTGTTTCTCTTCTGCCTTTTCCATGTGCTCCAAAGGTTTTCCAAAACCTTTTTTGCAGTCTAGAACATATTCAATAACTGACCTGAAGAAAGAGGGTTGCTCTTCCCAGGCATTCTTTTGATCGATTTCATCTACCATCCTCTGGAGCATTCGTTTTAAGGTTTTGGTTAAACCTGTTGACCAAGCTGTGGGTCTGCAGGTGATACACTGACGTGCAGAATTGCTTGTGTCATGAACTCACGCGCACACCACATTCAACGTCCGCTTCCATCCCTTGACATTACCTTTCCCTTGCTTCTCACCATGCTGTCATCAACTTGAGGATCTCCTGAGGGATCCTGCCCCAGCGGTCTCCACAGAATAACAAACTGCATTCCTATTCATTTTACTCCCGTCGTCTGTCCCCGGCCGAGAGTAACTACAATCTACTGGCCATGAAGTTAGCTCTGGAGGAGTGTAGACACTGACTGGGGGGGACCAAACTCCCATTTCTAGTATGGACTGATCACAGGAACCTAGCATATTTACATAGTGCCAAGAGGCTAAATGCCTGACAGACTTGGTGGCCATTATTTTTCTTCAGGTTTAATTCTGTCCTGTCCTTCCAGCCAGGCTCCAAAAACACCAAGCCCAATGCTCTCTCACGTCAATTCTCTTTTCCCGATGATACCATTCCATGAGACACTATCCTGTCCTCTCGCTGTCTAATAGCGGCCATGGAACTGATCATTGAGGCTAAAGTCAAGCAGGCATTGACTCAGGAACCCAGCCCAAGCAACGTTGCCTCCGTGCATCTTTGTTCCCCTCTGTCTTCCTAAGCTTCACTCCAACAGGGAGACAGCAGAGCAAATGATCCTCCATGTTTTCCACCTTCACAGTCTCCCCATTGACATTGTTTCAGATCAAGGCCCTCAGTTCACCTCACGCTTCTGGAAGTCCTTTTGTAAATTCATCAGGGGCCATTCCTAGAATGGCTTCTGGCCTTTATCTCCAATCCAACGACCAAACAGAATGAAAGAACCAAGAAATGGAAGTCACCCTCCAGTGCATGACCACTCATAATACTACCACCTGGAGTAAGTTCATCCCATGGGTCGAATACGCTCACAACTACTTGTCATCCGCTTCCACAGGGCTCTCTCCATTCCAGTGCTGTCTGGGCTACCAACCACCACTGTTCCCAACTCAAGGTCGAGGTTTTTAATGATAGTACAAAAAGTTTTTCTTGACAAAGAAAAAATGAGGTTGGCCTGGGGAGAACCTTGGAATGGGCTGCTGGGACTCTCTGACTTAACCTTCTATTGATACCACCTGGTCCCAACAGCGTTTGAGTTTGGGGTTTTCACACTGCAGTCGTTCGAAGCTACCATCCTTCTTCACCTGCTGAGACAGGGAAATATACAGGTTAGAAGAAATTATTAGCTCCACATTCAGTTCTAGCATCACCCCTGTGAGTAGGCAGCTGCACCTGCCTTTCTGGTTGCATCACGCCAGCCTTTTCTCAGCTTGAGCATCGCACCTTCCGTTTCTTCCGCGTGGCTTGTAGGACGCATGTAAAGAGAGAAAAAAGCAGTGTGTGTAAAACTGAACCCTGTGGAACACCAAACTCCACATGAGAACATACAGAATGGTGACAGAATAGTCACCATTTAAATCTACAAACTGATAACTATCAGTCAGATAGAGCCAGGAGAGGGCTGTTCCCTTAATTCCTACTTCATTTTCTAATCTATGAGGGAAAATTACTATGACTAATGGTGTCAAAAGCTGCAATGAGGTCGTTTAACATTAAGTATAGTGATGCAACCATATATATGAGGCTTTTGAGGCTTTACCTCCTTATGGAGGATGCTAATGGTGGTTTTCTGCACAACTGTCATGTCAGCAGTCTTTCCCATGATTGTGCTTCCTACTGAACCAGACTGAGAGAACATTTAAAGGCTCAGGAACCTTTTGCATGTGTTATGGCTTAATTAGCTGATTAGAGTGGGACACTTCGAGCCGAGAATATTGAACCTTTTCACAATATTCTAATTTTATGAGATTGTGGATTTGGGGTTTTAATGAGCTGCACGCCATAATCCACTCATTTATGACAAATCACGGCTTGAACTATTTTGCTTTGCATGTAATGAGTCATATTAGTTTTACCTTTTAAGTTGCATTACTGAAATAAATGAACTTTTGCACGATATTCTAATTTTCACCTGTTTCACCTGTGTGTGTGTGTGTGTGTGTGTGTGTGTGTGTGTGTGTGTGTGTGTGTGTGTGTTTATATACAGTGGCGGATTTAGCAATTTGGGGACTTAAGGCGACCATGGATAAGGGGCCCACTGCATTCAGTGCTTTTTTTTTTTTATAGTCTTACCTTAAACTTCCCTTCACTCGTCATCCCACAGCAATCTTATCCCGAAGTCTGAAAAGCCCTGTAGAAAACAACAACAAAACATTAACAGTTTAACTAATGCAACTAATACTAACTAACTTCAAAATCTTCTCATCTTTTCAAAAGTTTTGAGAATTACATAAATATTGGAAATTGGAAACGTTGCTGCTTAAGTTTTTATAATAGCAATTTGCATCTACTCCAGAATGTTATGAAGAGTGATCAGATGAATTGCATAGTCCTTCTTTGCCATGAAAATGAACTTAATCCCGAAAAAAACTTTCCACTGCATTTCATTGCCGTCATTAAAGGACCTGCTGAGATCATTTCAGTAATCGTCTTGTTAACTCAGGTGAGAATGTTGACGAGCACATGGCTGGAGATCATTATGTCAGGCTGATTGGGTTAGAATGGCAGACTTGACATGTTAAATGGAGGTTGATGCCTGAAATCATTGTTCTTCCATTGTTAACCTGGTGACCTGCAAAGAAACGCGTGCAGCCATCATTGCACCTAAATCAACAATTTATAAGATCATCAAGAACTTCAAGGAAAGAGGTTCAATTCTTGTTAAGAAGGCTTCAGGGCGTGAGTAAAGAATGGTACCAAAACCCCCTCCAACAGCAACTTCCTCCAACAATCCAACAACAGTTTGGTGAAGAACAATGCATTTTCCAGCACGATGGAGCACCGAGCCATAAGGCAAAAGTGAGAACTGAGTGGCTCGGGGACCAAAACGTTGAAATTTTGGGTCCATGGCCTGGAAACTCCCCAGATCTTAATCCCATTGAGAACTTGTGGTCAATCCTCAAGAGGCGGGAGGACAAACAAAAACCCACTAATTCTGACAAACTCCAAGAAGTGATTATGAAAGAATGGGCTGCTATCAGTCAGGATTTGGCCCAGAAGTTGATTGAGAGCAGCTCAGTCGAATTGCAGAGGTCCTGAAAAAGAAGCGCCAACACTGCAATACTGACTCTTTGCATAAATGTCATGTGATTGTCGATAAAAGCCTTTGAAACGTATGAAGTGCTTGTAATTATATTTCAGTACATCACAGAAACAACTGAAACAAAGATCTAAAAGCAGTTTAGCAGCAAACTTTGTGAAAACTAATATTTGTGTCATTCTCAAAACCTTTGACCACGACTGTACTTTCCTCTTTTTCTTCTTTGCATTCTCCTTTATTGATTTAATTTTATTTGGATGTCTCTCTCTCTCTCTCTTGCTCTCTCTCTCTCTCCCCTTCCTTCTTTCTGCTTTCAAATGTTTTCATGTCTTTCCTTTACTTCTCCACTTTTGGCAACTGTATTTCTTCAGCTTTTATTTTTTCTCCATGTTTTTGGATATTATTTAAAAAAAAAAAAATTTATAGCACACTATTCCTTCATGAAATTAGCTTTAGTCGGAAAATGCATGAATATTGGGGTGTTGGATCAAGAATAATATGAAAGTAATGTTAATTAAAAAAATATTTTAAATAATTAGTGTGTGCATGCCTTGCAAGCTTTGGCTTCGGCAGACTTTATTATTGACTTCTTTATTACTCCATCTCCAGTAATTTTCTGACTTTGTGCTCAATGGTGAGAATCACAAGTGCAGACAGCCGCTGACATTGTTCACCTAAGGTGACTTGACTATGCAGAGGCATGAAAAATTTTGTTACCTCTACCAACTATCCTATTTTATTATCCTATTTGATTTGAATATCCTATATTTTATATAGTGAAAGCTGATAGAGAAGGAACAGCCAGTCAGAAACTGCGTGCGGATGTCTGTGATTGGCTGGTTTTGTGGCATTTTGTAACGCTTACTAAGTAAATTACTGAAATCTCTAAATAGTGCAATGTGTCCATGAGCTTCAACTTAACAGCATATAAACAACACCTTGTATAGCCCTTATAGACAAAGAATCAAACAAGTAAATTTATATCTCTCACTTTAAACCAAGTGTTGTTTCTATTAGCACTGACGCACACTCGCTGCTGTCAGATAAAAACAGAGGACAAACGTCAGTCTGAGGCAATCAACAAACTCTGAAAGGAACTGAAAGTGCCGGACTCGTAGAGTGCAGCAGCACTTTGTCTAAATGCTTTTCATGAACACATACAGCATACAGTAACACTGCATCACTCATCGGCATGATTGTGCTATTGACATTATTAAATGGGCCAAGGAATACTTGCAGAAACCACTGTTGGTAAACACAATCCACAGTGCCATCTGCAGGTGCCAACTAAAGCTCTATCATGCAAAAAGGAAGCCATATGTGAACAAGGTCCAGAGGTTTTATGGTGGATAACATCCCTCACATATAGAGAGCAGTCTCTTTCAGAGTTTGAATAAATAATGCTCTCTGCATTCTGCATGATATTTTAAAGACATTAACTCTGGCATGAACTCCAACTCTTTTTGTCAGTGTTTGAGCTGCTGATCAAAATACTCAGTCTCAGCAACTCAGAAACCACAATGCTATTTCTGTTGAACTGAAGCAACTGCTTGATGTGATAGAGTTCTGATGCAGCATGTACAGTAACACTTCTACAAATGTGTTCAGAGTGTTTTCACACTTGGCCTGAACATGTTAGTCCACTTACTGCATCTACTGTAGGCTTGCTTTCACGCAGAGGAATTAATGCTGAGTATATGCAACTTCTAGGTATTCAATTATTATTATTATTAGTAGTAGTAGACAGTTGCAGTGGTGAGGTGTGCTGTAGGTCCGACCAACTGGTTTAAGGTGGAGGTGAGACTGCACCTGGGATCAGCTCTTAGCTTCTTCCTGCTGGCAGTGGTGATGGACAAGTTGACAAAAGAGGTTAGACAAGAGTCCTCATAGACTATGATATTGTCAGGGGCGGGGTGACTTGTCAGGGGCGGGGAAACTTCTGCTGTTTCATTAGCAGTGGGGAGATTGGACAGTGGGACAAAGTGAACCGCCTTGGAAAAGCGGTCTACTATCGTGAGGACACAGGTGTGACGTTCGGAATCGGGGAGTCCGGTTACAAAATCCAGGGCTATGTGGGACCATGGTCTGTGGGGGATCGGAAGCAGTCTGAGGTGGCCAGCCGGGGGTTTGTTGCTGGTCTTATTTCTAGCACATATATCGCAACCGCTCACAAATCGACGGGCATCGTTCCTCATGGTGGGCCACCAAAAGCGCTGCCGGACAAGGGCTAAAGTGCGTGCTGCTCTGGGGTGGCAGGCCAGCCGTGAACCGTGCCCCTATTCCAGGACACAGGATCGCTCTACCTCTGGGACAAAGAGCTTGCCCGTAGGGGTCTCTGGAGGCCCGGGCTCCTGGTTGAGTGCCGTTCTGATTCGCGACTCAACATCCAGTAATGCTGTCGCAACAAGGCATCGAGTGGGCAGGATGGTGGCCTCGAGTGCTTGGTCTGGTGATGGGCAGAACTGGCGAGACAGGGCGTCAGGTTTGGTGTTCTTAGAGCCCGGGCGATAGGCCAGGGAGAAATTTAACCGAGAAAAGAATAGGGACCACCTCGCCTGTCTGGAGTTGAGGCGTTTGGCTGTCCTGAGGTACTCCAGATTCTTGTGGTCCGTCCAAACGTGGAATGGGACCTCTGTCCCCTCCAACCAGTGCCTCCACTCCTCCAGCGCAAACTTTATGGCCAATAACTCTAAAGTCGGTGAGAAAGAAAACAACACGGGTGCAGTTTATTGTCTTTGGGTGACCTCTGTGACAACATTGCTCCTAATCCCGAGTCTGAGGCGTCCAGTGAATCGCTTCTTGAGCTCAGTAAATGCCCTGACGGTTTGCTCAGTGCAGAGAAACGGAGTCTTCACTGAAGTCATGGAAGTGAGTGGTGCAGCGACCAAGCTATAGTCCCGGATGAACCGCCTGTAGAAATTGGCGAAGCCCAGGAAACGCTGGAGGTCCTTACGGGTAGTTGGAACTGGCCAGTCAGTCATCTGGATCTTAGACGGGGCGATGATGAAACCGAGGAAGGAAATCGTGCTACAGTGAAACTCACATTTCTCGGCCTTAACGAAGAGCTGGTTCTCAAGGAGCCATTGAAGTACCTGGCGGACATGTACTGTATGTTCTTCTAAGGAGCGGGAGAAGATGAGGATATCATCAAGGTAAACAAAGACACAAGCATTGATGAAGTCCCTGAGAACGTCATTGACCAGGGCTTGAAAAACCACTGGAGCGTTGGCTAGTCCAAAAGGCATGACCAGGTATTCATAGTGGCCCGATGGGGTGTTGAAGGCAGTCGTCCACTCATCTCCCTCCCTGATCCTTACAAGGTGATAGGCACTGCGGAGGTCCAACTTGGTAAAAATTTGGGCTCCCTGCAGGAGATCAAAGGCAGTGGACATCAAGGGTAGGGGATAGCGGTTCTTGACTGTGATATCGTTGAGCCCTCTGTAATCTATACAAGGACGTAAGGAACCGTCTTTTTTAGCCACGAAAAAGAAGCCAGCCCCGGCGGGTGACGATGAAGGTCTGATGATACCGGTGGCTAATGACTCAGAAATGTACTTGTCCATGGCCTCTCTTTCTTGTTTGGAGAGTGAGTAGAGACGCCCCCGCTGGGGAACCATGCCTGGGAGGAGGTCGATAGCACAGTCGTAGGGTCGATGTGGTGGAAGAGAAGTCGCCCGGGACTTGCTAAAGACTGTCTTGAGATCAGCATAGTCATGTGGGATGGAGGAAATTCCTCAGAGGGAGTAGGTACTGGAGAGGGGCTGAACACAGACTTGAGGCACAAGGCTAGGCAGAGGGGACTCCATCCGAGGACGGCGTTGTTCTGCCAGTCAATCTGTGGATTGTGGCGGATGAGCCAGGGACATCCAAGAAATAGCTGGCTTGAGCCTTTGGCATGACGAGAAGTGATATCTCCTCCGCATGATTTCCAGATGTCCTCAGGGTGACTGGAGTAGTTCGACGGGTAATCTGGGGAAGGAGCGTTCCATCCAGAGCTCGAACCGATAATGGCGAACCCAAAGAAATGGTTGACACGTGCAGTTCCTCGACCTTTGAAGCACTAATTAAATTCTGGTCAGAGCCGGAATCAACGAGGGCATGGAGAACGCACGACTGATTATCCTAGAGGAGCATGATGGGGAGGAGTGAACGGCCCCTAGGCGACTAAGTTTGGTACGCCCCCTCCAGTGTGCCTAGGTTCACTGGGGGGGCCTTGCTTTTAATGGGCACTGGAGGCGTAGATGTCCAAGCTGCCCACAGTAGAGACATCAAGTCAAGTCAAGTCAAGTAGGCTTTTATTGTCATTCCAACCATATACAGTTAGTACACAGTGAAACGAAACAACGTTCCCCCAGGACCAGGGTGCTACATACATGTAACAACATAAATGTACAACATAAATTTTACATTTTTAAGTTACTCTAAAAGAAGAACTATCAATATCTATACAAAAATACAAAAATAGACAAAGTGCACGTGCAAATGTGCAAACAAAGTGGTACATGACAGACACAATGTAAGACATAACAGTACTTTTTTGATGAAGGATGAATTGAGGTAGTGGGAAGAGCAGCAGTAAACAGTTTACAATTTTGACAGAAGTATTGTGTGCAAATAGCAATAAATAGCAATTTAAATATTGTGCAAAAAAAATGCATGCCCCCGTTTGGACCCGATGTTGTTGCTCCTAGAGTGAGATCCGGGTTTGCCCGACCTGCATGGGTTCAACCGGATTGCCAATGGGAGTGGTTGGAGCGGGAGAAGTGCTGGTCCTGGGTTGGTGTTGGGTGCGGCGTCTCTGTCGGAGGCGGGCATCCACCCGCCCTGCTAGGTCCATCAATCCATTTAAGTCTTCAGGGAGTTGCTGAGAGACTAGCTGGTCCTTGACAGACTCCGAAAGCCCATTTAAGAAGGTGTCATACACGGCCTGGGTGTCCCATTGAGTAGCCGCTGCCAAGGTTCTCGATGGCATAGTCATAAGCGGCTCTAGAGCCCTGATGAAGCTCCAGCAGGTGCCTCGCGGCCTCCCGACCTGCATGAGAAAGATCAAAGACCCTCTTCATCTCTTCAGTGAAAGCACTATAGGTGGTGCAGCAAGGGTCGTTAGCATCTCAGACGGCGGTTCCCCACTCACGGGCTCTATCAGTGAGGAGGGTGATGATATAAGCCACCTTGGAACGCTCAGTGGGGAAGGTCGAGGGTTGGAGCTCCAGTGACAGGGAGCACTGAGACAAGAACGAACGACATGTTCCAGGATCGCCATTGTATGGCTGAGGATTGAGTAGACGAGGTTCGTGTCGAGCTGGGGTCGTCGAAGTTGCTGGGTAGGCAGTGCATGCTTGTTGAAATTGAGTTGAGAGCTGAGACAAAGCCTGGGAGATCTGCTGTTTGAGTTTGCTGTTGAGAGTTAATTACAGCTCCTTGCTGAGCGACAGTCTGACGCAATCGGGCGTCCGAACGGGCACTAGACCTGAGCCGAAGCCCGGTCTGAAGGCTAGGTCTGGGGCGAGAAGAGTCCGCTGGGTCCGTCATGGCCGCAGTATACTGTCAGGGGCGGGGTGACTTAACTGGAGTGAACCCAAAAGCAGACGAATGAATTCAGCTTGAATTCTGTTGAAATTCTTTACTGGAAATATGGAGACTTGAATGTGTAGGCACAGTGGGAGCAGAGGAGAGAAGCAGCGTGTGTGTGCTTGGTGACTGAGAGAGTGGGGAAACCTTTAGTGACGATGGAGGAGACGGGGCTATGACGCACGGAAATCTCCACTAACCCGGAAGTCGATTGCGAGTACTCCTCTCGGCTCTTTGCTAGCGAATGCTCGCTGCTAACCAGCGTAGCTCGCAGTGATTGAAAGGTTGAATGTAGTGGCCGATCTTCTCGGAGAAAACGGAGGTCGGCGCGCAGCGCAAACTCTCTCCCTGATGTCCGCGAACACGGAAGTGCTGTAGAAGCAGCAACGGGCTAGAAGAATCGGATACACAATAAAAAACAGACTAGGATACACAATGACTATTTTACACGGAGAAAACGCGAGGCAAAAAAACAATACTGCGGCACTGAGTGGATCTCTTAGTGTGCTTATAAGCTGGAGAGATAATTGGCTGATCAGGTTCAGGTGTGCCAGAATGACAGGTGTGTGCGTGGGGAGAAAGATCAGGAGTGGAGCCTCAGTGTCTGGAAGTGCTCGGTTGATCAGGCTGACTCGTGACAGATATTTGCAGATGATATTGTGATCAATAGCAAGGGATGAGTAGAGAGTAGGAACGAGATGGAATACAAGTGTGTAAATGAGAGAGAGGGTGGAGGAAAGATGTCCAAAGCAATAGGAAGTGTGGTAGAGAAGTGAAGAAGAACGTGCAGGCAGGTTAGAATGGGCGGAGAAGAACAACAGGAGTGATCTGTGACAGAAAGGTATCAGCAAGAATGGAAGGGAAAATCTACAGGATAGTAGTGAGACCAGCAATGTTGCACAATTTGGAGACGTTACCACTGATATAAAAAAAATAATAATAATAATAAAATAAAAACAGCAGAGCGAGAGGAGAGGTGGCAGAGCTGAAGATGCCGCAATTTGCTTTGGGAGTGACAAGAATCAGACATAACTAGGAATGAGTGTGATATTAGCATCACGGTGCAGGTTGGGGACAATGATCGAGAGACGAGATTAAGGATGGTTTGACAAGTTAAGCTAAAACATCCGTACAAAGGCATCAGTAAGTAAGTAGAGTTACACAAGAATAAATCACACACTACAGTCATACACTGCACTTTTTATTAACTGATACATATGACACCTTGAAAAAAATTATCATGACCTTTCCTGTGTTAAACCTTCCTACATGAGTTCAGAGACCTCAAGAAGATCATATGCGCAAAGTCATGTGACTCATCACGCCATCAGAATAGACAAGAATTTACATCTCATTACAGCTAACGGACCAATCAAATCAGTCCACAGCTTCAAAACATCCAATCAGGCGTGAGTCTGGACCTGGTTTTCTACTGAACACACAAGTTCATTACCTCACTATCACTTTGTCTAAACAGGAACGATGATCACACGCTTTGTGGCTCTTCACTCTCTGCTTTGTCTCTGCACGACTGGTGAGGAACATTTTAAACTTTCATCTAAAATAGTCATCTTATATGTTTAAATAATTCATTAAAATGATATTTTTTTCTACAGAAAACCCTTCTGATACCAAGGAGCTTCATGTGAAAACAGTAAAGCCTGGAGAAAATGTAACTATGGAGTGTAACATTAGAAACAGAAATGGTTTATCTTGGTACAGACAGAGTTTTGGAAAAGTTCCTCAGTTTTTGGTGAGACCGTACAGTAACACTCAGGGCTACACATTTACTGATGGATTTAATGATCGTCGCTTCAGTGTTACTGTAAAGGACCAAAAGTTTGATCTCAACATTAATGGAATAAGAGAAGATGATGGAGGAGAATATTTCTGTGGTCATGTGGAGAGAAGTAACGTAAAGTTCACATCTGGAACACGTCTGCAGTTTGAAGGTAAACAGTTTCACTCTGATAAGCTGCTAATTCCAGATCAACACTTTAACCAGAATTACGTGTACATGTGCATTAAATCTGGAATATTTCACATTATTCATATTTAGTATCATTTCTGTTTTTCTGTTTATTTGTAAAGGTGAAGAGATCCCTTAACAACAACACACAGTCTGTTACTCTCCAGGACTTAAGCACGGGCTATGGTAAGAGTTTTAATAAAATAAACTTCCTTTAATTTTTCTATAACAGTATTTACATCATTAAAACATCAACATTCTTATTTTTTTTCCCACTACTGGTGTGCTTCATTATATGCTTTAGCTTGTAGTGTTATTTATTTATTTTTATTTATTTATTTATTTATTTATTTATATTTATTCATTCATTCATTCGTTTGTTTGTTTGTTTGTTTGGCATTAGCGACCTGAGCTACCACTCCCATAGCCAGAATTATGTGTGCATATGCATAGAATGTTGAATATTTCACATTCTTGATATTTAGTATCATTTCTGTTTATTTGCTGCTTTTCCTGTTTATTTGTGTAGTTGAAGAGATGAAACCCTGTCCTACACCTGGAGTTCTTCAGAACACACACTGGAATGAATCAGGTAATAGTTTAAATTAAATAAACGTCCTTTTATTTTCTATAACAGATAGAAATGTATAACTGTGTGCTTCATTATATGTTTCAGCTTGTAGCTTTATTTATTTATTTATTTATTTATTTGCATTTTTCCATACAGAATCTGCCTTTTTTCATGTGGCGGTCCTGTTCTTGCTCTCTATTATCAGAGTTGGAGTTCTTGTCTTTGTTATTTTTCCAATAACCTTGATCACTTTCAAATTAAGATTAAAATAGGAATAAAAAATATTTGATATATTATTCAGTACACAATATGTCATTAAAACTATGATAGAGTTAAACATTTAATGATAATCCTGTACGGCTGCTGAATAGCTGTGCTTTATTCCCGTTTGTTTCTTTTTTACTCACACTGGTTTAGTTGAATATGTAGGAAAAAAAAAAAAATCATACATACAACAAGATGGAAACATTGCCCGTAGTGTGTGAATGTGTGTGTGTGGATGTTGACCGGAGGGCCTACTATGGTTGTAAAATGAACACAAATGTTCATATTAGCTTGTGATATAGCGGCCTGTGTGTTAGCTGACAGCTTTACCTGTGTGTTGTGTTTGGGGCGATTTGACCTGCAGAATGTGTTTTCTAAATAAAAAAAAAAAAGATACAACAAATCAATTTTTTTTCCTCTGAATCTTGGTGTCCTTGGCTGAATGGTTTGGGACGATTACAGATGTTACTCAACCAGAATAATAGTCTCATGACGACAGCATTTGGGTTTGTGCATTTACTGGCTTTTACCGCAGAGTGGCGCTATAGAACTATAGACCGACGCCTCAGGCCTTGGTTCATCCTCTCAAGGATTAATGAGCCGCAGCTTCTTTACTTCTTTAACATTTAAGGAACAGTAATAAACGGGAACAATTTATTTATTTATTTTTTTTAATAACATTGATTAAATGTGGGATGATAAAATTGTTGTCCTCAAAAATGTAACAGATAAGGACTCATGTCCATGTGAAACTCCAGGTGGGAAGACACTGCTTTGTGTAGGTAACATCAAAGAGAAAAAAAACTTAACTTAAATAAACATCAATAGCCTCCACCAATGAGTCTGGAATGCAGAGTACAGGATGCGTCACACAGCCGCGATATATTATACTATAACCGTATTATACCAAAGAATACCAGTTCGAAATACCCCAAATAAAATTCCCCCGCTGTTTTAAACATTACAGAGACATCACAGCCAGCGGCAGTTTGCAGAAATTCTTTCCGAGAATGTGACACACATTGTGACACAATAGCAGTAATAGAACATTTTGCAGGCTGTTTGGATATAAATTTTTTAATGTAGCATTTTTTTTAACATAATAATAATAATAAACCAATACAAACAGAGGCAATAAAACAGTTCATTCTGTAGAAATAAACCCTGAATAGAAAAGTAATATTAACAATCATCATGTCTCAGAACGTCCCACCAAGGTTTTAAAAATGGAAATAGTTAGAATGGTCACCATTATCGTCCACAGTCCTTTTTTGGACTACAGAGGGTCCCAGATGGATGGATGGATGGTTCAGAACACAGACCCTGAGACAACCAAGACAACCAGAAGAACCCCCGAAACTACCTCACTCACCTACACTGTAAGTTCATTTCTTCCACACTATGACACTCTGGACCACAGTGTGATGTTAGGGGATTAGACTTGCATGAAACGAGTGAAACTGAAACGCTTTAGTAAGTAAGTAGAGTTACACAAGCGTAAATCATACACTACATTGACTCAAGCTTATGTTAGAAATGTTAGAAAACATTTTTTTTTTATTAACTGATACATAAGACATCCTAAAAAATAAAAAAAAAGTCACTGAGCAAGACCTTTCCTTTGTTAAACCTTCCTACATGAGTTCAGAGACCTCCAGTAGATCATAACTGTAAAGTCATGTGACTCATCACAGCATCAGAAAAGACAAGAATTCACTGTGAGCCTCAGATCTCATTACAGCGTATGGACCAATCAAATCAGTCCACAGCTTCAAAACGTCCAATCAGGCGTGAGTCTGGACCTGGTTTTCTGCTGAACACACAAGTTCATTACCTCACTATCAGTTCGTCTAAACAGGAACGATGATCACACGCTTTGTGGCTCTTTACTCGCATGCCTCTAAAATGAAATAATGCTGATTGTCAGCACTAGAGGGCGCTGTGTGAGTATTTTACATGTAAAGACAGGGTGTAGATGTGATTGTTACATATAGTCAGTATTCACAGGGGGAGGTGAGAACTGGACAGGAGTTACTAGTGCAATGCTAAGAACAAAAAACTACAACATACACAAGAAGCATAAAAAGTGCCTTTTTATAAGTGATAAAAAGGCATATTGTGAAAGTCAATAAGTCTGATACTGAGTCTGTGTGTAAAGCCATAATCTGTAATACTGTTGATAGAGAACTGAGCAGATCCTGAAGCTAACAGATGAGAGAATTATGTGTGTAGCATCATGATGTATATAATAGAAGAGCCTTAAGCCTGGATCTCCCAGTCCACATCCCCACGTCCCTGTAGAGAGGAGCTGAAAAGTCTCCCAATGTCTCTGTGGATCTGGGCCCTTCGTCAGTCTGTCAGTTCAGCAGCCTTGAGACAGAAGTCTCCCACTTCAAACCTCCTAAAGAAACCCTCTGCGTCGGGGCTCTACACCGACGTCCTGAGCGTTCCTATGAAGGAAGCCCTCAGAGGCCCATGTTATGGTTGTAGACATTATTCTAAAAATAAACACATTAATCAATAAGTAAAACTAAAGAAGTGCAGAACTACAGGACCTCCCAGAGACATGACTGGAAACCGTGAATGGCTTAAACAGTAGGACTAAACACTGCTACATCACAGAGTGATTTATTGCCTGTTCATCGTGTGAGAACTCCTCTTTCTGTTCACTGCGAGCAGATATTCTAATGTAAATCTATGCAAATATTAATATGTTCCTTAAACAAAAAAAACAGCTACATAGTGTGATCAGGTCAGAAGTGTGCATCACACGTAATAACATCCATTTCCAGCTTTTTTCCCCCCCCACACACACACATCTGCATCATTTTACATCCTCTGCACAGGGATTAAAAGGCTTCCCAGAGCGCCATCTAGAGGAGATCAGTCTCAAACGCACCAAGGGTGATTCACAATGACAACGATCAATGAAACAGTGGTTAGGCACAGTAACATACTGTACATCCGAACAGAGCCTACTGAAAAGGAAAGGATACTAAAAGAAAGAAGAAATCATAAAAGATGTTAAAACATATGGAAGCACTTGTAACAGGACATACACATTAGTTAAATATTACAGATAAGTTTATTAATGTATTTATTTATTTATCTATCTATCAGTAAGAAGTTTGCTGCTTAGTCCACCAGGCAATAGAAAGTGTTTGTGCTTGTGTATGCTTGTGCAGGAGATGGGACAGGTAGGAAGGGGACATTTATTTATTTACTATAAATTGGCTAAGAGTATATATATATATATATATATATATATATATATATATATATATTGTAATTTATAGTAAAGTAAATTTAACTAAAAAAAGAATAAAATATCTGTATAATACAAAATATTATAAGAAAAATAAGTCCTGTGTCCTGTCCATGCGGTGAACCGAGAAGAACTCGGCCGGCTGCATGGCGTGGTCCGGCACTGTGGGTTCAGCCATGTCTTGATGAAGCAGAGGAGATTGCAGTCCTGAATGTCTCTCTGGAATTTTATCCTGGCCCTGAGGTCACCGAGCTTGTTCTCCAGGGACTGGACATTGGCGAGCAGGATGCTAGGCAGAGGTGTGCGGTGTGCACGGGCTCTCAGCCTGTTCCTGATAGACAGACAGACAGACAGACAGACAGACAGACAGACGACTGACTGACTACATGGTTGCAATCGGAGTTTGAATTCAATAAAACAGTAAATAAAGGCATTGTAACTAAACAGACTGAAATGACGTGGAATCTCTGGAACAACACAAAAATATCAATTCCATTTGATGTGGATGTCATGGATGATGTGGTTGTTGACCAAATGAACTTTAGTTCTGAGAGTGTGATAAGCAGAGAACAACAGGGTGCAGTTATGGTTTGACCCTTCACTGAACTAGCTTCTGCATGTGGTAGACGCTTTTCTGTTGCATCATGTCACACCAGGAACAGCGCGTTTATTAAACTTCTGCCTAACCATCATAAACTGATTTTACATAGAAAGCTGCCAACTCTCATACATTGACCCTGAGACCTGTGCAATGACTCATCTACACACATACACTCACACCACACTTGCAGTTTCTCACGCTTTAATATTCAAAATAATTGTTTGTAGAAGACACGAGCAAAATCACTGAGCTCTGGCTTCTTTCTGATGAGGCAGTGATAAACATGTTTTATTTGGAAGACAAGATCACTTGACGTCAATACACAGGTATACTGCGGCCAGGGCGCAATGCCAACTTTGCTCTCTACAAGTGAGGAGAAATAATATTCATGTAATCTGGTTGAAATGAACACACATTTACAGCTGAGTGAGGCATCAATCACAAGCAGAGCAGCGGATAATAACTGGAGCAGTCATAATACTGCAGAACAGATCAGCAATGTAATACAATTAGACAGGTAGATCTTCTGTAGAAAATGTGAGTGGTGCTTGATGTGGCAAAACTTGGGCCTTTTATAACGAGAGTCCATGGGATCCGTTGCTAAGGTGCTCTAAAGTGGTTACTAGGGCGTGGCTTGACAGTTTCACAATGATCCTGAGAGACTGATTGGTTGCCTGAGTAAAAGTAGCCCGCCCCCATGTCTTCATGCCAATGGGATTCACAGTTAGGTTCAGTTTCAAAGCTCTTCCATGGCAGGGAATGTAACTGTGAGAACTTCCTGTTTCAGTGGAGCGTACCTTCACCATTATATGTCAAAATTTTGGTACCTCTCGCATCCTAGGGGTACAACTTATACCCTCTTGCGTGGTCTGTTCTGACTTAATCTGTTCCACATTCAAATATTTGAATTTGATTGGGTTTAATCATGTAGTTCTTTTACACAGTCTTGTGCAAAAGTTTAGGCACCCCTTGATAAATAACAGATTTTGGTGATTTTTTTTTTAATTAACACAGTTTCTCTTGGAAAAGGAAAAAATGCACAATATTTTCAGCAACACTGATGAACTATGCATCTTTTTACCAGGTTTCAGACCTTAATCAGCTCGTTAGATCTAATGCATGCCAACAGCTGTCATTAGTAAACGCCAATTTCAACGCTTTACAAATACTTTGATTCTTCAAACCTGGTGCACACACTCAACAACCATGGGTTCCTCTAAACAGCTGCGTAAGACTCACACAGAATGAAAGTTATTGATGCCCACAATGCAGGAGAAGCTACAAGAAGATGGCAAAGCGTCGTCAGCTTGCAGTTTCCACAGTGAGAAATGTCATTAAGAGATGGCAGTCCAGGGGAACTGTGGAGGTCAAGATGAGATCTGGAAGACCAAGAAGACTCTGGGAGAGAACGGCTCGTAATGCTGGTGAGAAAGACAAATCAAACCCACCCATTTGACTGCAAAAAAAACCTGCAGGAAGATTCAGCAGACTCAGGAGTGGTGGTGCAGCGTTCCACAAGACCTTCATGGAAGAGTCAGCAGAAAAAAAAAACCTGACCTGCGTCTCCATCATAAAATCCAACGTCAGAAGTCTGCAGCAGAACGTCTACAGAAGCCTGATGCGTTTTGAAAACAAGTGCTCTGGACTGATGAAGTTAAAATAGAACTCCTTGTCCACAATCAACAAAGGCATGTTTGGAGAAAAGAAGGAGCAGCATTTCATGAAAAGGACACCTCACCAACTATTAAGCATGGAGGCGGATCTATCATGCTTTGGGGTTGTGTTGCAGCCAGTGGCACAGGATACATTGCACGGGTGGAGGGAAGAATGGATTCCACTAAATACCAGCAAATACTGGAGGCAAACATCAAACCATCTGTAAAAAACCTGAAGCTGAAAAGAGGCCGACTTCTACAACAGAACAAAGATCCTAAACATACTTCGAAATCCACTATGTAAAACCTCAAGCTGAAGGTTTTGGACAGTGCCACAATAATGTTTGTTTTTTTTTTTTTCAATGTATAACATAAAAAGTAACTATGCACCAATGTTTGCTGAAAATATTGTGCATTTTTTCCATTTCCAAGAGAGACTGTTTTTAAAATATATATATATTTTTTAATTTAAAAAATCACCCAAATCTGATTTTTTTTTTTTTTTTGATCAAGGGGTGCACAAACTTTTGCATAAGGCTGTATGCATAACACTTAAAGGCCAACAAACTGAGTTGGAATACTGTGTATTATATAATATATGATTATATTTGATATATACTGTATAGAAGCAGAATATGAAAGTATATACAGTAACAGAGTGTGCAAGGTTGCGCTGGTCAATGATTGTGTAAATTCTGCAAAGACTGTTTAGGAGTCTGATGGGAAAGACTAAAGAGTTCCTTAGCCTGGAAGTCCTGCATTTCACACTTCTGTACCTCAGGCTTGAAGGAAGGGTGCTCAGGATGGGTGCGGTCCTTGACGATGGAGGCAGTTCGCCTGTGGACTCTGTGATGCGGTTGGTCACGATGCTCTCAATTGTGCAGCTGTAGACGTCGGAGAGGACACAAGACATAGAAAACTCTCTCAGCCTCCTAAGAACGTATAGCCGCTGTCGAAAGCTCTTGTTGAGTGTCTAAGTGCGGTTCTCCCTGATGTAGATGCCTAGATATTTAAAGTGTAATGATGCAAATGATATATCTTACTGTAAATAAATCAACCCTTAGAATATTTACACCTCTTGAAGAGAACCAATTTCACTTATCTCTCCCGCAAAATCATCAACTTGTGTCATTAAACCCCAATTTAAAAACTTGATCTTGATCCCTGTCAGCTATCCAACTATTGGCCGATATCAAACCTCTCCGAGATCCTGGGAAAGGTTCTAACACAGCAGTCATCTTCATATCTACACATGAACGCCATTCATGAAATGTCTCAGTCAGGATTTAGACCACAGCACAGATACAGTACAACGCTGGTTAAAGTGGTAAATGACCTACAACCAGCTTCTGATAAGGGTCGTGTCTCTGCGTACTAATAGGAAATTTCCTCTTCCACATATTCGTCTTGTCTTTGCTGTTTTGTCCATCACATCAAAGCCTGAGAATATGTGGCTCAATCCTGTTATGCTGGTGGTGATTTTGGATGTGATGGTTGAGCTCATCTGGTACAACGCTGGTCTGATCAGAGTCGGTATGCAGATCCAGGATACTTGCTTCATATAGCAGATATAATCACTAATAATACAGGGGATAAATAATAATAATAAAAAAATATATATATATATATATATATATATATATATATATATATATATATATATATATATTTTTTTTTTTAATGAACTTAAAGATTCATTGTTTCATAGTGAAAAAGTCTATTAATTTTAACTGAAGTCTCAATTGTAAAATATGTCCGTGAGCTTTAACCTAACCACATTTCTGCGACTAAAGCTTTAAACAGAATTGTTTTAATTGAATTATATATATATATATAAAGTCTAACACCTCAAACAGCCCTTATATAGAAAATATCAAACTATTAATGGTTTTATTTAGATCTCTCACTTTAAACCACAGCGTTGTTTCCATTAGCACTGACACACACTCGTAGGTATGAGACAGAAACAGAGGACAAACATCAGTGAGATGCAGTGACCACATCAAAGGACCTGAGAGTGCCGGACTCTGAGACGGCAGCAGCACTTTGTCTAAACGCTTTACATGAACACACGCAGCGCATTTTGGATACGTTTTATATTAGGTTATTATTATCATTAAATGATTCTCCAAACATGTACGAGACCATAATTTAATGAAAACCATTCTGCCTCTGTTGTTGTGTCCTTTATGGTTCATATCAGGGCTCACACAGATAGAGAACAGACCCTCTCAGAGGTTTAATACATAGCGCTCTCAACATGCCACATGGTATTTAAGAGACATTGGTGTCAATGATTTACATGTCTAACATAAAGATTCTGACATAAAGACCTTTGAACTGTTGAAGTGACCAAAATAAGTCGGTGTTTTGAGCTGCTGATCAAAACACTCGGGCTTTGCGACTCAGAAGCCACAATGCTATTTCTGCTGAACTGATACAATCGCGCGATGTGAGAGAGCGCTGATGCAGCGTGTAACACTTCTACACATGTGCTAAGAGTGTTTTCACACTTGGCCTGAACAGATGAGTCCACCCTTATTACTGAGTCTAGGTTTGCTTTCACACAGAGGAATAAATGCCAAGTATATGCAACTTATGTGCAATAATAATAATAATAATTATTATTATTATTATTATTATTATCTTCCTTATTCAACTTCAAGCCATGAAGTTAAGAGAAAGAATAGTGGAAACAAGGCTGAGAAGCGAGGTGACAATCAGCGGTACAGCTTTATGCCAAGAAAGAGCAACACACACACACACACACACACACACCATGTTGGCTTTGAGAATGCTGATGGAGAAGTATAGAGAAGGTCAGAAAGAGTTGCGCTGTGTGTTTGTAGATCTAGAGAAAGTGTATGACAGGGTACCCAGAGATGGACTGTGGTATTGCATGAGGACGTCAGGAGGGGCAAAGAAGTACTGTATGCGAAGGCGGAGTCAGATATGTACAAGGACAGTGTTACAGTGCTGAGGTGTGCTGGTGGTACGACCGCCTGGTTTACGGTGGAGGTGTTATTGCCTCAGGGATCGGCTCTTAGTCCCTTCCCGTTTGCAGGGGTGATTGACAGGTGATGTTTGTGGATGATGTTGATCAGCTGTGAGAGAATGGAGCAGGTTGAGATGACTCCGGAGAGGTAGAGGGATGCACTGGAGAGAAGCGGCATGAAGGTCAGTAGGAGCAAGATGGAGTACATGTGTGTAAATGAGGGGGTGGGGAAAAGTTGCAAGGAAGGTAGAGGAATTTGAATATCAAGCGTCAACTGCACAGAGTTAGGGAAGTGAAGAAGGGGTGGAGAAGACCAGCAGGATGATCATGAAAGGGAACGTCTACAGGACAGTAGTGAGACCGCTGATAAAAAGACAGGAATCAGAGCCGAAGGTGATGCAATTTGCTTTGGAAGGGACGAGAATGACGATTAGGAATGAGAAGGACAGTGCAAGTAGGATGGTTTGGGGATGTTAAAGAGGCCAGATTAAGATGGGTTGGCCAAGTGCAGAGGATGAATGATGTGTATATTGGCGGGAGAATATGTTAGAGATGGAGCTGCCAGGCAGGAGAAGAAGAGTCCAAGAGGAGGTTTATGGATGTGGTGAGAGAGGACATGCAGGAGGTTGGAGTGACAAGGAAAGATGTGGTAGATATGGTGAGATGGAGACAAATGGTCCACTGTGGGCGCTGCCAAAATAATAATAATAATAAATTATTATTATTATTATTATTATTATTATTATTATTGATAGCACCCTATCACCATGGGAGCTGTTCTGATGCAAGAAGATTTTGGCCGAGTAGGCTGATTTGAGGGAAACGTGTAGTTTGCAACATTCTCAATACCATAAGCGTGAGCTCACTCACATATCCAGTAAGTTCATCTCCTCCACACAGTGACACCTGGACCACAGTGTGATGTTAGAGGGGTTTAGAGTTGCATGAAACAAGTTAAGCTGAAACGTCCGTACAAAGGCAGCAGTAAGTAAGTAGAGTTACACAAGAATAAATCACACTCTACAGTCATGCATTCACACACTGCACTTTTTCTAAACTGGTGCATGTGGCACCTTTAAAAAAAATTAAGCATGACCGCTTGTGTGTTAAATCGTGTGTCCCAACATGAGTTCAGAGACCTTCCGGAAGATCATAACTGTAAAGTCATGTGACTCATCACACCATCAGAATAGACAGGAATTCACTTTTTGAGCCTCAGTTCGCATTACAGCTAACGGACCAATCAAATCAGTCCACAGCTTCAAAACGTCCAATCAGGCGAGAGCCCGGACCTGGTTTTCTACTGAACACACGAGTTCATTACCTCACTATCACTTCGTCTAAACAGGAACGATGATCACACGCTTTGTGGCTCTTCACTCTCTGCTTTGTCTCTGCACGACTGGTGAGGAACGTTTTAAACACTTTCATTTAACATTTTTATTTTACCTACTTGAATAATTTAATGATGTGATTAAATGTTATATATTAAGCACTTTTTTTTTTTTTTTTTTTTCACAGTAAAAATGCTTCAGGTGAAAACAGTAAAGCATGGAGAAGCTGTACATATGAAGTGTAACCTTACTGGGGTCAAAGTAAAAAATAATTTAGTTTGGTACAGACAGCTTTTAGATGACGTGCCTCTGGTTTTTGTCAGACACTACGGGCAAAATAATTACACTTTTGTTGAGGGATTTACTGATAGCCGCTACAGTGTTACTGTAAATGACCATCAGTTTGATCTCAACATTAAAGAAGTAAAACAAAGTGATGGAGCAGAATATTTCTGTGGAGAGCTGGACGGAAGTACACTAAAGTTCACATCTGGAGCGCGTCTGCAGTTTGAAGGTAAACAGTTTCACTCTGATAAGCTGCTACTTCCAGATCAACACTTTAACCAGAATTACGTGTACATGTGCATTAAATGTGGAATATATTACATATTTCACATTATTTATGTTTAGTATCATTTCTGTTTATTCAACGATTTTCCAATTTATTTGTAAAGGTGGAGAGGTGAAACTCTGTCCTACACCTGGAACACTTAACAACAACAACACACACTCTGTTACACACCAGGGTTCAAACTGCAGAGAAGAAGAAAGTAAGAGTTTTAACCAAATACATTTCCTTTTATTTTCTATAACAGAATTTGCCTTTATTAAAACCTCTTAGCTTTTGAAAAAAACATCAACAATTTCAACATTTTGTATGTTTTTTGTAGCATTATTTGTTTAGTTGTGTATTTATTCATTCATTTGTTTATTTATTTGCGTTTTTCCATACAGGCTCGGTGGCGGTCCTGTCCTTGCTCTCTATTATTAGAGTTGGGGTTCTCTTCTTCGTTATTTTTCCAATAATGCTGATTTCTTTCAAATTAAGATAAAAATACCAGTTGAATAAATAAATAAAAAAATGATTTGATATGTTATTCAATACATAATATGTCATTTAAACTATGATACAGTGAAACATTTAATGATAATCCTGTATGGCTGCTGAATATCGGTGCTGTAATTCCTTTCAGTTTATTTTTACTCACGCTTGTTTGCTTGAATATGTGAAGAACAATCATACATACAAGAAAGGGTAACACAAAATTGGCCGTAGTGTGTGAATGTTGACCAGAGGTCCTACTATGGCTGTAAAAATGGGAATAAATACAACGGTCACTATTGGCCTTCCCAGACCCTAGTTGGAGTACAGGGGTTCTTAGATAGATGGAGAGACGGCGACGATTATTATTATTATTATTATCATCTATAGTATTAGTATCAGTATTATTAAATTTGTTTTTAATGTTACATTTGATCGATTTCGGTCTAGCTAATAGACAGTCATGTGCACAGACATCTCACTAAAAAAAAAAAAAAAAAAAAAAACCTCAAACACAAACTCTTTGTGATTAGTCACTCATCACAAACCGAACTCTCTGTTTGAAGTGAAAAAAAAAAAAGAAAGAAGAAAGAAGCTCTGTTCTTGTGGATGGTTCCTTCATCACAAAATGAAGGAACCATCCACAAGCACAGAGGTAGCAGCTTTTGACGCATGCTAGAAGGAAGCTAACGCCCATATTAGCATTTCCAACATCTGCTACTCCAAGGAAACACATGGAAGTTAACTCCTTTATAGCTAACGTCAGCTTTCCTTTAAGAAGAACACAAATGTTCATATTAGCTTGTGACATAGCGGCCTGTGTGTTAGCTGACTGCTTTACCTGTTTGGGGTAATTTGACCTGCAGAATGGGTTTTCTAAATAAAAAAATAATAAAACACACCATTGCTTTCTTCTGAACCTTGGTGTCCTTGGCTGAATTGTTTTGGATGATTATGTTGATAGGCAAATTTTCATTGGAAACCCATCCTACACCTATTTACCTCCTTTAAAAGGCCTTTGGGTCAATTTGATCAGCTGGTAATCGCTGTAGAAACAAACCCTACATGGCTTAGAACGTCTTACCAAGGTCATAAAAATGGGAATAGATGTAATGGTCACCATTATCGTCCACAGTCCCGACACTGTAAAACATCCAACTAGATAAATGTTGAATGAATTAATACTGTATTGTTGGCCCAACTTCTTACAGTGGTATTTCGTGAGACAGCAGGTAACATTGTGTTCTTGAGACACAAACAAAGAAAAGAAAAAAAAAATCAAGTTGATCCAGCAATTTACCTTCATTGAGATGCAATCATGTAATTTATAAAACCCCGCCCCCTCCCCCTGTCGGACTGACACTATCAAACAGCAGTAAAGAGGTGAAGTTGGCCGTTTTGTGGATTCTTCATTTGGGGTAAGTTTTTATTTATTTATTTATTTATTTTTAAATAAAATATGTTTCAGTTAGCTAAAACTGAATAAATCACACATAACATTCATACATTCATACACTGCGCTTTTTATAAACTGGTACATATAACATCTTAAAAAGTAAATAAGCATGACCTCTCGTGTGTTAAATGTTCCTAGATGAGTTCAGAGACCTCCGGAAGATCATAACTGTAAAGTCATGTGACTCGTCACACCATCAGAATAGACAAGAATTCACTGTGAGCTTCACATCTCAATGCAGCTAACGGACCAATCAAATCAGTCCACAGCTTCAAAACGTCCAATCAGGCGTGAGTCTGGACCTGGTTTTCTAAGTTCATTACCTCACTATAAACAGGAACGATGATCACATTTTAGACAGTTAGCATTATATATACACGAGGCCGGTGTGTTTCAGCTTATGGTTATACTGCTCCCCCAATCACACACGACCGTGCGAGCGCTCCGCTAAACAGAAACCACATACTGAGAATGACAAAGTAAAACCCTTCAAAATATCAAAGCTTTTTGAATATAAAGCAATAAAGAGCCTTAACAGATCATTAGATTTTCAGAAACAGTGTTTTACACACACACACACACACACACACACACACACACACACATACACACACATATATATATATATATATATATATATATATATATATATATATATATATATATATATATATATATAATTATTATTATAACTAGATATGGATGGACGGATGGAGCTACTGGATGAGCATGGACAAGCTGATGAAGTCGCTGTGGTGTTGGAGGCGACTGTACTCCTTGATGGCCTTGGTGACATACAGCAGCCTTAGGAGTAAGTCAGTCTTGGTCAGGTCTGTGGTCTGAACATTGAGTTCCAAAAGGACTGGCTGGACACCTTTGAATCCAAACCATTTCCACTGTATCTGGAGAGACATGCTCCCCTCAGATGCACATGCTTAAAAACAAACTCGTTGGCATGGACCTTTTTTGTGTCCGAAACAAAAAACTGTTCATCTTTGCTAGTTTTCAAATCAAATTTCAAATTCAAATTTTATTTGTCACATACACAGTCATACACAGTACGATATGCAGTGAAATGCTTATACGACCGCTCCGTGACCTTAAATAATTTTTACAAAAGGAACCTATAAAACAGATTCCAACAAAGTTACAAAATATATATATATATACATAAAATCTGAAGTATATACTATAGTCTGTGAAAAAACTTGAGGTAGTATTTTAATGAGATGAGGGGGGTGTGAAAAGAAGTCCTTGAAGTGTGCAAAATGTGCATATGTGCATATATGTGCAATGTGCATTGACATAATTGTCCGTTCTGTGTGTGCAAGAAAATGCAAAGGTGTTTAGTCCAGTGTGTTGGTTTGATTGAGAGACCGTATCGCCTGCGGGAAGAAGCTCCTTCTCAGTCTCTCTGTATTGGCCTTGAGGGAGCGGAAGCGCTTCCCAGACCGCAGCAGAGAGAACAGTCCATTGCTGGGGTGGCTGAGGTCCTTCATGATCTTCCTGGCCTTGGTCCAGCACCGCTTGCTGTAGACAGAGTGCAGGTCAGGGAGCTCAGTTCGGATGATGCGCTCAGCTGATCGCACCACCCTCTGTAGGGCTCGTCTGGCATAGGGCATGGTGCTGTTCCCGAACCAGGATGCGATGTTTCCCGTCAGGATGCTCTCTATGGTGCAGGAGTAAAAGTTCCTGAGCACCTTGGAGGGCAGTCTGAAGTCTCTCAGGCGTCTGAGGTGGTAGAGACGCTGGTCGGGCCTTTTTCACCACGGTGTTGATGTGACAGGACCATGATAGGTCCTGCGTGATGTGAACACCGAGGTGCTTGAAGCAGTCCACTCTCTCCACTGGGCTCTCGTTGATGACGGGGGTCTGGTAGTTCCTCTCCTGCTTAGTGCTGAAGTCCACTATCAGCTCCTTTGTTTTACTGACATTTAGAAGAAGGTTGTTCCTCTGAAAAACCAAGTTTTTCAATGGTTATGATGTTGTAGTATAAAAGAATCAGTAAGAGACCGATAAGCATCTGTTATTATCCAAGTATTTTATTGACCTTTGAGCAAAATAGGATGTGTACTCTCCTGCAGATCACTGTTTTAACTTTGACTAGTTTTGGAAGAATAACGTTGTTTTTAACTAATATTTGTGTGTTTTAATTTTTGGGGTATTGTTAGACTTGTTTTTACCGCAAAACAACCATTTGAACCAACTACATCAGTACGTTAAAATGGGAGACAACTTTTCTGAGTTGGGCTAACGCAACCATAGAGAAATATAATTCATTTAGCCGTCAACCAGTCTTACTGGAGCTGACTTAAATATTTGAATTACAAATTGAGTCAACTTAAGATTTTGAACTGGGTACACGTTATGTCAACTAAATGTGAAGGAATGTGAACTATTTTGTTCGGCCAGCAAATTTCACAAAAAAATTTGTATTATTGAGTAAACTTGAGTAAAAAAAAAAGAAAAGCTGTGCAACTTGTTACTAAACGTATTTATGTTGACGTGTACATCTTTCCCCTATATGTCTACTTTTTCCCGTGTAAGTGTATCATTTTTCCTTTAACAATGTGAGTTTTTTTCCCGTGTACGTGTATCACTTTCCCCGTTCGTGCGCAGCTACTGTACTTTTTCCCGTCTGAGGACTCTCTTTCTCCTGTATTTTGCAAGCTAAAAGCTAAAGCTAATGTTTAATATATAAAATTAATCGGGTGTTACTGTTTTAGGCGCTAATGATAACTTTGTAGCAGTGCTAATGCTATTGCGGTGTTTGCCGAGTGTAAATGGCAGTGATTACAAGGAATAAAAGTCTCATTTAGGGCATTAAACACTGATGTAAACCATCAGCTCCATGGCGTCTCTGTAATTTACATCCACATGTGGCGTTAGGGTTAGCTAAGCAAGCTAATATCACAATGCTAACCGCTAACGCTTAGCATAGGGAAACTAGCTTGTTCATTAATGTATATTAATATAATAGTATATTTGTACGCATGTAAACAATTAGCTCCATTGTTTGTGTAAAATGCCTGTCCAAATATGGATCTATAAGTAAGTTAATATCATTATGCTAAGCGCTAGCTTACTGAAAGAGCTAAGATAGCAGACTATTAACTGTTGCCTATCAGCTAGTGCTAATTATCCCTGAGCTAATTCTGATCTGCTCCTGTTATGTGTGATGTTACAGATGGTGAATGAATTGTTGTATGTGATTTATTGCAGCTCATCAGTGTTACTGTAGTGACATATAATGTACACTGCTGTATAATGTAGTGGTTTTATCATAGCTAGAGATCTTCTGAATAGTTAGCAATGTGCTAACACAATGTATGTAACAGTCAAGAAAAGGGGATTTTGTTCATGTTCTATCTATTCTATTATAAAGTCATTAAATGTGTTTATTATCTACTTATAATATGTCTGCTTGTGTGTTTTCCTTCTCACAGTGAACTGTATGTAAATCAACTTCCTGTGTATCAGCTGATTTCTACACCAGCTTTACATCCTGAGCAGAAGGTGAGCGCTCAGAAGTATTCACTCCCTCTTTTCAGGAACAACACTGAGCACATCTTAATCAGGTGACAGGCACACACACACGCATCTGTCTCTTCATGGACATAATGCGTGTGTGTGTGTGTGTGTGTGTGTGTGTGTGTGTGTGTTAACGGATGGGGTAGACGGGGCCAAATTGTGCAGCAATACTTAATGGCAAAACCCAATAATTGTACACAGCATTACAATAACTTGCATTCTGTAAAATGTATGACATTGTTTGTGTGTGTGTTCTTCCCTGTCGTAGATTGTCGTACAGAGGATGGAGCCTGTTTCAGTTCGAACAACATATTCCATAATATGTAAAACTATTTAAGTCAGCTCCAGTAAGACTGGTTGTCGGCTCAATGAATTATATTTCTCTAGGGTTGAGTTAGCCCAACTTATCATCTACTCAGAAAAGTCGTCTCCCGCTATAATTCACTGTATATTCCATCATGATGAGTCCTGGAGCTGATATCCGGCACGCTTCTGTGTTCAGATGTGTTTTGACCTCGGTCCCATAATCCTTTGCGCATTAGCTTTAGCTTTTAGCTTGCAAAGTACAGGAGAAAGAAAGTTCTCACACGGGAAAAAGTGGCTGCGCACAAATGGGGAAAATTATACACTTACACACATATACGGGAAAAATGATTTGAGCCACCTTCTGAGCCACCGTAGAGGTGGCTTATTTCTTTTCTTTTTTCTTTTCTTTTTTTTAAAGCAGTGTAGTTGGACTGCAAAGGGTCTTGGATCGATGGATGCCTTGGTCAAAGTAAAAAATAAATTAGTTTGGTAAATTACAATTATAAAATTATTACACTTTTGTTGAGGGATTTAATGATAGTCGGTTCAGTGTTACTTTAAATGACCATAAGTTTGACCTCAACATTAATGGAATAAGAGAAGATGATGGAGGAGAATATTTCTGTGGTCATGTGGAGGGAAGTACAGTAAAGTTCACATCTGGAACACGTCTGCAGTTTGAAGGTAAACAGTTTTACTCTGATAAGCTGCTAATTCCAGATCAACACTTTAACCAGAATTATGTGTACATGTGCATTAAATGTGGAATATTTCACATCATTCATATTTAGTATCATTTCTGTTTATTTGCTGCTTTTCCAATTTATTTGTAAAGGTGAAGAGAAGAAACTCTGTCCTACACCTGGAACACTTAACAAGAACACACACTCTGTTACACACCAGGGTTCAAACAGCAGAGATGGGTGCGAGTTTTAATACACTTAATTGTATTTTCTATGATAGAATTAAAACATTTACCTTTCAATAGACGATCTACAGTTTCAACATTTTAACCCACTGTGTGCTTCATTAAAATACATGTTTCAGCTTGTAGTGTTATTTATTTATTCATTTTCATTTTTCCATACAGAAGCAGGTGGCAGTGCAGCCCTTGCTGTTGTTTGAAATTATAGTACATTTATATTAAATTTTTATTCTATTTTCTAATTTCTTCTTATCTTATTGTATTTGTATCCTTTGAATATGCAGCCACTGGAGAAACAATTTCCTTCGGGATTAATAAAGACTTTTATCTTATTAGAGTTTGAGTTCTTGCCTTTGTTATTTTTCCAATAATGCTGATCTTTTTTTTAAATTAAGATTAAAATACAAATTAAAATACAAATGCAATAATGTAATAATTCGATGCTGTTAAACTTTTAATAACAATCCTGTATGGCTGATGGATATCTCTGCTTTATTCCCTTTGTTTGTTTTTTTCACTCACACTGGTTTGCTTGAATATTTAAAGAACAATCATACATACAACAAAGTGCAAACAAAATTAATACAAGGCTAATAACAACAACAACAATAATAATAATAATAATAATAATAGTTATTATTGTCTTTGTTGTTACTAGCCTTGTATTAATTTTGTTTAATAATATAATAATTTTGTTTAATAATATAATAATTTTGTTTAATAATAGTCCCTGTGCTTCATAAGTTTGTTCCAGGACTCCGGTGTCCTCACAGAGATATGCAGATTATGCTGATTGACGTTACCAAATTGCTCGTAATGTGTGAATGATTGTGTGAATGTTGACCAGACGTCCTACAACGGTTCACAGTTCTACCATAAAATAAAAAAATAAAAATAAAAATAAATAAATAAATATAAAAAATAAATAAAAATAAAAATAAATAAATAAAATAAATAAATAAATAAATAAAAATAAATAATAAATAAATAAATAAATAAAATAAAAAATAATAATAATAATAATAATATAAATAAAAAGAAATAAATAAAAAGAAAAAAATAATAATTGAAAAAAAAAGAAAAAAAAATACTAATAAAATAAAATAATAAAAAATATGGGCGGAGTAGGGAGAGCGCCGGTGCCAAACAGCTAACAAATATATACAATTAAAATTAATAATTTGATAGTAAAACAAGCACCGCAGCATCAGCATTTGATAGCAAATGTGTTTCTTTTTGATCTGATAAAAATATAAATGTGTAGCATATTTACAAAAATAAGAAGCATTAAGTATTATGAAAAATGGTGTTTACATGATCCTATCTGATAATTAATGAGACACTTTTTAGCACCAATACCATGTTCTGACCGTATAGTCTGTTGAAAAGTCTTAAATTAGTATGTTATATATTAATCTATTATTTTACCATTAGGACTTATTTCACTAAAAAGAGTTTCAGGCCCTTTGATGTTTTAGAATCCGGAACTTTTTTTGAATTCAAATCTTTCAACGATCTCAACTGTCGTTCAGATGAAACTCGGACAGTTTAGATTTCACACGAAAACCTGAAAAAGTGTATTATTCTGAAATGCAAAATCAAAATTACGATATCATAACAAGAATCTGACACGGTTACGGACACTTTTTATTATTGCTTTTTAAGCTTTAAAAAGCTATCAAAAACCAGAATGCTTTAATTTAAGCAACAATCATTACAGGCCATATGCGTCTAGAAGCTTACACCAATGTTAGCATCAGTACTCATGAAGACATATGAATAATCTGCATTTTAAATGATTATTGTTTGAAGTGAGACAGTATGACACTGAAAAATGGCCATTTTTGGGGCTCATATAAAATCATCTCTCTAAAACGGCTGAAGTTTACAACTTGACATTTTTAGGGAAGCGAGATTGATCACTTCCATGTTGCATAAACTTCAGAAGTAGCTTCTTTGACTCTCGCACATTTTCTGTAATATATGTACAACATGAACAAAATAGTTAGTAAATGCTACACCAGTACTGTGTTTTGGTCGTATACATGATAAATGCATGATATATCCAGTGCTGATGAATATGGAATTAGTGTAGATGACATTTGAACACTGCTTATTAAGCTACAAACTGGCGAATTATAGCTGAGTATAAGTAAGCAAATCATAGGCCACATAGGGGAGGAGGTGATTTTAAATTAAACATTTCTTACACATTTTCTAAAAGGGTCAGATAATAAAAAGAGTGAAACAATGTGAAGTGATCTGATGAAATGAGGATCTGGTGAGAAAGAGGAACTTAAAGAGACACCATCATTATAGGAATAATTTAAATAGCCTTAAAACCAGGACATAAGACCCACACAAGAAGATATTCCCCCATGTGAATAATGAAGATATTAAGAGAATACGGGAGGGAAAACACGGGCTTGTTACATACAATAATGATCAACGTGGCTGAATGAGTATAACATAACTATTAAATAATTAATAAAAAGTGGACCAGACAAAGAGAAAGAGGAGGAGCAACAAGGCGGTGTTCGGATACGTAAACTTGTGTGAGTTTCTCTCTGGAATTAGATCAAAAAGTGGATATGTAGATTTGAGGTGTTATACAGGGTGGGTGAAAAAGTAACTATTACAAAACGGTGATAAAGTCCATATTCTTATTAAAACAAATTGCACATGAAAGCAAAATGGTAACATTTCAACGGTGGCATCAACCTGTTTCCTCAAATGGTCGGTGATGGACTGTCTTCTGAAGGAAGTCGTTTGGGATGTTTCTGAGAACCTCCTGCATCCATGTATCCAATCCCACGAGGGTGCGAGGCTTTGTCCAGATCTCACATGGGGTGAGATCTGGACTTCTTGCAGGTCGTTCATGATGTCCTCGTCGTTCCAACCAACGTCCTGGAAAATGTTGGTCTAACCACGTGAACACAGCAAAATGCGGTGCTGCACCATGGGGTGGCGCTCCAGTGATACTACAAGGTCTACAGCCATTAAATGTTGACCAGTTCATTTTCACCCATTTTACTGAATAACTGAGGCTCAAAATGTTTTTGCAGAATTGATTGATTTTTTCGAGAAGTGATCAGAGTTTCATTGAAACCAAACGGGTGTGGCTTTAATCATTTACACAATGAGATGAACAGGAAACAGATGATTCGTCCTCACACACACGCACACGCGCGCACACACACACACACACACACACACACACACACACACACACACACACACACACACACACACACACACACACACACAGTGTTTATCAACAAAGATAAAAGAAATGCTGATATTTTCCCCTTTATTTGTTATATAAATAAATAAATAAATATAAACATAAATTAACATACATATAGTTGAGTATTTTTGTGTATTCCAATATGAAATCTACCACATTTTTATTTTTTCTAAGAGACAAAGAAAAAAAAGCATTTGAAATAAATAAATAACAATTCATTTTGTATATTTGTACATCATACATTTTAATCACAATGATTAAATATTATTATGTATTTATTTGTTTTTTTGCTAGTTTTTAATTTGTGCTTTAATAGAACAGGGCACGCTGGAAGAAGTGATAACATACTACAATAAACATATACACAATAAAGGAAATTGAACATTACAAATACTATATATATATATATATATATTTTTCCCATTAATGTTAAATGACAAATCCTATTTATACTTTTTATTTATTGATTGATTTATTTATTTTAGTTGCACAGAAAAAAAGAATTCATCTCTCCACGTCACTCGATCAGAGGAAGTTAATAACGCTGCTCAGGTTTGCAAACGAGATAAGAGAAATCAGAAGTTTCTGTTTTGGCCTCAGCACCAGAAGCGAGGTGTTCAAAGACACACACACACACACACACACACACACACACACACATACACACACACACGCTCAAAGAGAGCAGGACAGTGTCTGAAACCTTTCTGATCTTTTATCTTCACTCGGCCGTGCTTAGCATTCTCGGGCTAATGAGATAAGCGCAGAGGAGACAAAGGCGAGCCGAGAGCGCCGGCGTGTTTCAGAGACTCATGTTGTGACGAACCCTGGAGGTGTCGAGGACCTGATCTTGACTCGTCCTCGCCTCACACTGCCAAGCTCAAGAACAAAAGGCGCTGGGTTTCCCCTCGGCCCCTGAGCTGCTGATCTTTGAACTCATCCTCGCCACACACACACACACACACACACACACACACACACAGCCCAGTGGCCCAGCATGCAGCAGACCAGCGGAGCCGACCCCAACGTTGCAGCATTAGCATTGTAAATGTAGTCAGTGTGTGTGTGTGTGTGTGTGTGTGTGTGTGTCTGTACTAGGATTAAAGAAGTTGCATACATGGGCTTTGAATGCACATACATATGTTCTCTCTCTCTCTCTCTCTCTCTCTCTCTCTCTTTCACACACACACACACACACCTACACAATGTACAGAAACACCTAAAGGCCTTCACACACACACACACACACACGCACACACACACGCACACACACACACACACACACACACTTGTTGAAATGAAAGCTTCAGTTAAAAAAACTTGAAATGGTGTATTATCTGAACAAAAAAAGCACTTTATTAAAAAAAAGTAAGAAAAGTTGTAGTAAATTCTGAAACTGTAAATAAACAAACAAAAATCTAACAAACAAATGCACGCAGAAAGCAGAAACACAGTCCGTTGGACAGACAGACAGATAGACAGACAGATGTTTGCTTTGGAACGCTGCTACTTTTCCCTGCTTTTCTTTGCTTTTTGTTTATTTGTTTGTTTGTTGTTATACATATATTAATCAGCACATTAAGATACAAAACAAAGCACATTAGGATAAATAAAAGAAATTCAGCGGTTAATTATTTGTCTCGGAATGATTCCAAATAAACTACAGAAAACCACTGAACACTTTTGTAACACTTTATTATTATTATTATTATTATTAACTTTGATGTTTGTTATCGTGTTTAGAAACCTTTTATTTCCTTTTATTTTTTCCCTGTAAATAATGGTGGAATAACAACTTGAAATGTAAACAACTTTTCCTGTTTACATAAACGTTCCTGAATGTTTAAGGACAAGAGTGTGTAAAAAAGAGAGAGAGAGAGAGAGAGAGAGAGAATTTATTTAAAAACCGAGTGCGAGACATTTTCAAGTGTAAAGAGACGTGGCGCAGGAGGAAACCGCCGCTCCGAACAGATAGAGACGAAGACGCCTCGTCATCTATTTAACTTTAATCTCTACTGTTTATACTGTGTAGGGTCGCAGGGGGGCCTGGAGCCAATCCCACGGAGATCAGTCTGAGGCTGGACTCGAACCGCACCCCTATAGGTGTGAGACCTCTGAGCTACAGCACCACCTTAATACTTTATTCATTTACTTACTTTCGACCGGCTAAAATGTACAGTAGACAGTCATCTGTTTCACAAGGAAAAGTTAGAGGTGTGTGTGTGTGTGTGTGTGTGAGGACTAGTCTGGGTTTATATATTTAGTGTTTGGGTAGTTTAAGAAGACTTTGGGTGTGTTTGAGGTGGGTAAGTGGTGGGGGTGGTAATTCATTATGTAGCTATTTGGTGTGCGTGTGTGTGTGGGGGGGCGGGGGTATGTGATGTGTGGGGGGAGATTGTGGGTGAAACAGTCATGACTGTGCACCTGGAACAAAAGGTGCTGTGAAAAACCTGCAAAAGGCAGACAGTGAGAGGTGTTAAAAGTCCCTCCAGAACAACGAGGCCCTGATACACACCAGCTCAGGTACATACAGGACCTCGTCTCACACTCTGCACCACGTACACACACACACACACACTCTCACTTCCACTCTCTCTCTCTCACTCGCTGTCTGTCTAATACACATATCTGTACAACACTGTCTGGCCCGATGTGTAACCAGGCCCAGGGTCGCGGTTTGAGCTTTATTTAGTGGATTTTATACAGTTCGTACTTTGTTACAGTTTTACATTTTTACATACTATACATATTTCTGCTTTACACTTTATGTTATTCTATTTTATTTTATTGTAACAAATAAGAGGATATTTAATATTTTATGTATATTTTATTCTTTCCTATTAGCGTTTACTTTTATGCCTCACCTCCTTACTTCCTTTTTTTTTTTTTTTTTTTTTTCAAGGTCACTAACAGTCATGTATGCATTTCACTGCGTATCAGACTGTATGTGGTTGTGTATGCGACAAATAAAAATTTTAATTTGAAGTTGTATTCATGTAAATACGTACAGCTGTGTGGAACAGTGCACTTCATAATCTGAGAGGAATCTGAGTACTGTTGTCATTTCACCTTTTTACTCATTTTTATTTTTATTCGTAGATTTATGTATCGCATGAGTGAAAGTCATAAAAACAAATAAGGATTTGTATAATGCAAATAAGTTGAAAGAATAGAAAATAATTACAGGTACCAATAAATAAATAAATAAATAAATAAATAGTACATAATATTTTTTAATATTCATGAAAGTGAGCATTTATTCACTAACAGGAAAAATATATATATATCAAAATGTCATCAAATTTTTTAAGTACTGACTGATCATTTTCCATAACATTGACTTTAAGAAAAAGTGTATTTTCTATTTTTATTATTAAAGTCAGTGTTATTATTATTTTTTTTCACCTTTTAAAGATATTTTACCTTTTATGTAGAAGTCCTGGACAATTAAGGCAACTGCAATATCTTTTTGCTTATTTTATTAATATAAAATGTTACATTTGCTATCTTTATTATTTTTTTTAAATATGTTGATGAAGTACCAGCTTTAAGTTTAAATTAAAATGAAATATTCCAGCTTGTATCACATTTTATTTTCATCATGATCATTATTGATGTGATTTTTCATTGATTTGATTTTTGTTTTTATAAACGATTTCTTATAACGTCACCTGGTGCTTAAAGCCGGTTTTCTCATTACATAATATATTTTATATATTATATATATATATATATTATATATATATTTTTTTTTAATACATTTTTTTATTTACACAAATTTTGACACCTACAGAGCCCTGGAATGGTTATGGGATATTTTTTCCTAGTTTATTGTCTTATTTATTTATTTATTTATTATTTAATTTTTTTAAAAATTATTTCATAATGAATCTAATTTTGTATATGTTTCAATATCTCTCACAGTGCGAGTCAGGGGTAGCACAGTGGTTAAGGCATTTGGATTATGGTTTAGAAGGTTCCAGGTTCAAAACACCAAGTTCCACCTCTTGAGCACGGCCCTCAGATATATAACGCAGTAGCAAAAGTCAAGTAAATCTTGATAAAGGTGTCTGGCTAAATGCTGTAAACATTTTGCCTCTTCACATATTATTTCAAATATTTTAGTAAATAAAATGTCCATCCAAAACAAACAAACAAACAAATAAAAAAATAAATAAATAATAAATAAATAAATAAAATCTAACACTTTAAGTTAAAGTTAAAGAAACAATTTTTTTTTTTTTTTTTTAGGTTTGGAGAAAAAACGATGCTTGTATAGTGTGCTCGGATATACATACACATATATACACAGTAAGGAGATGTTTTAGTGACTGACAAGACGCGACACTTTGTGACCTTAAAATAAACCATTTGATGCTCATTAGCGCTGCGGTGAAATGGAGACGCCCGTGGCATTGAAGGCCTTTTGGTGAATGGACACACACACACACTGCGGGTGTGTGCGCGTGCGTCTTCCCCAACCCTGAGACAAAAAGTCGCGAAGTGGGTGAGTGACAGTTTCAGTGACAATTTCCTGGAGGAGGATCTTCTCGTTCCAAATGAACTCGGTTCGGAGTCGGATCAGTTTCTGAGTCATGGAGTAAAGTCGCATCCACACACACACACACACACACACACTGCTCACACATACACACACACACACACCTGAGCGGTAGGAGCTGCTTTCTATTAACGGTAAGATTTTTTTTTTTACGTATTGAAATTCCGTTTAAACGCCGAGCGCGGGGCGCGAGCTCTTTGATTTGATTTTAAATTTGAGTTTAAACACTTCAAACGCCGGAGGTTGTTTGTTTTGTTATTTTGTTACCAAGCCGAGGTAACGCGCGTGCTCTCTGACTGTTTTATATATTAATCACGTGGCTGATTAACTGATTAACGTTCTGAAAATAAAACCTGCTGATTTTCCGACAGCAGTGATTAAATCATTTAATGTGGTCTTGGATTCTTAATATTCATTTATTTGAGATTAAAAGTGCAGGATCATCTGTTTTTTTTTTCCCCCTTTCCTTTTGTTCTTTTTCCTCAACTCAAGCAGTGTTGCGATTAAATTGTTTTGAAATTTAAATGTTATTTATTTACCATCTTTTTTTGTTTCATGCATTTCTGCAGTTTTAACGCTTCATCATCATCATCATCATCACTGTTACTGTTACTGATCAAATGCCTGAAACTTTTCATGTGAGAGATGAAAAAGTGCATATTGATTTTTAATGTTGTTGTGTAAAATCTTTCTGAATATGTTGAGAAATCATGGCTTATAAAAGCAGTCATGTTCATTAGGCGGTTTTGTTTATTAGATTTTTTTTTTTTTTTTTTTTTTTACCACATTAGAGGTTTCATAAGTGTCTCTCTTTTAGTCTCCCACTAAATAATTCCATTCAAAATTATGGAACAACAGTATCGAATCATGCCACATCACAGATTCACTACTTTGGTTTAATATATTGCAGAGAATATTTTCATCGTGATAAGGCAATGACTAAAGACCCACCTTTAAAAAAGAAAAAAAAAAAAAAAACATTCCCAATATTATGACTGTAATAGACTGTAATAGTAATAGACTGACTGGTAGTTAGTAACCCAGTGTAAGGACCTATCCAATTATGGAAAGTTTTAAAGCACTTCATAAGTCGCTCTGGATAAGCACGTCTGCTAAATGCCTAAATGTAAGTGCTAATACATATGCTGTTTTTTTTTTGTTGTTGTTTGCATCATTCATGCCAATCCAATGTTCTCCTTGTCTTCTTCGGTGCAGGCATGATTCCGAGGAATGAGGTGGTGCTCTCCGTCCTGGAGGAGCTCCAGGAGGCCACGGAGTCTGTTGGCTTGGATGCCCTGATTAAAGTGGCCCTTGAGGTAGAGCAAGTACTTGCTCCTTTTCACCTCCCGACAGTGCTGTGCTCAGAAATCTCCTCTTGGATGGGCATCGACGCTATGGCTCACAGACTTTACCCTGCAGATGCCCCGGCTGGCCTGCTTCCTCTCGTCTGCAAAGGGGAGGGTAATCTTCTGTTTGATGCTGCCAGCATGCTTCTGGTTGGTTCCACAAGCCTGAGCTTGGAGCTGCAAGTCAGGACAGTGGTGGAGATGCTCCTGTGGAAACAGTACTACCTGTGTGGCATGATAGACTCCAAGGTCATGCTGCAGGCTTCCAGGTTTTCGCTCTGTGCTGAAGAATCGCAGGATATGCTCAAGCTGCCTATGCAGGTTCTGGAGGCCATCTTTGATGCTGACGTCAAGGCTTCGTGCTTTCCGAGCTCTTTTGCAAACATGTGGCACGTATATGCTCTGGCTTCCATCCTTCAGTGCAACATCTACTCTATTTACCCTATGTATAACCACAAGATCAGGCCGTATTTCAATCGCCTGATTCGTCCCAGAATGTGGCCCAAGGACTCTGAGCCTCTGACCCTCCACATTATGTGGTCTGGTGAGCTGGAGTCTGGCTCTGTATTCAAACCACGCAACTTTGTGGCCTTAATCCCTGCCAGTGATCTCAAAATTGGAAGTCCAGGGAGTGAGCAACGAATGTCATCGGTTAAGTCCCTGGATCTGTTAAACGAGGAAACGCAACTCTCCTACTCCACCCTGAAAGACAAGTTCAACATCACTAAAAGCACCTTCTATCGCTGGAAGAGGCAGAGCATGGAGTATCATAAGAAATCTGTCGCCAGGTATGAAGCCAAACACTTTTTCCAGTCCTGCTACAAAGAAGGCAAGCTCATTCCCCAGAACCAGTTCAGAGAGTTCTTTCCAGAAATCTCCAGATCCACATATTATGCCTGGAAACATGAGCTCATGGCTACTGGAAGTATCGGTTCTGGAGGTTCCACTGGAGAGGTGAGTCCTGGAGATAGCAACGAGCAGGACTACTGGTCCTCTCCTGAGAGCATGAGCACGCAGCCCATCCAGGAGACCTTCACCAGCATGTTGGCACAGAAGTCTGAGAAACTGGAAGGAGATCGATTCCAGAATGCAACCCTGATGCAAGAAGCAAAGAAAAGCCTCCAGAACTGTATTGCCACTAACACGTTGTTTCCTTACCGCATTTTCAAACGAAGGTTCCCAGGAATCTCAAGATCAACTTATTACAATTGGAGGAGGGAAGCCCTGCTATTTACACCATTCAAAGATCTGTCGGGAAGCGGGGAAGAAAGCACGGATCCGGATAAGGTCCAGAATTCAAAAGAGAAGCCGTTGGCAGCAGGTTTGCTGACGAGTCACAGAGTAATCCCTAGGGTTCGGCTTTCGAGATGCAGTCAGAAGACCCTCCGGCTGATCTACCTGCAGAAGAAGAAACTCCGAGAGGAAGCCAAAGCATGTGTTCAGAAGTCCAAGATGCCATTGTTCAAATTCAAGCTCAAGTTCCCGTCAATATCGTCGTCGTACTATTGGCTTTGGAGGAACAAGAAAGCTGAGAAGGAGTCTGCTCTGAGCTATGAGACTGAAAAACTGGAAAGTGTCAATGCCACAGAACAGGTTCTGAAGCAAGAGGAGAATCTGGAAAAGTTTAGTTTTGATGGAAATGCAGAGTACATGAACAACCGTATGATCACCGCCAGCCCCGACGTCTCCCCATCATATTATCCTCTTTCTGAAAAGACCAACAACAACAACGAGCAGATTTTTGTGATGGATGTTGTGGCGTTGGCGAACTTTAAGGCTAAGGCCAAACTTTTTCTCCAGCAGCGGTTTGAGGAAAAATCCTTTCCCACTTTCAAAGAGTTCAGGTCCTACTTTCCTCTTACTCCACGCTCCACATATTACATGTGGAAGAGGGCTTTGCATCATGGTGTGCCTTTAGTTCATGGATAATTTTTTCATTAAATGCCTTAGTTTCATGTCTCATTCATCATGTGTATATATATTTTTTGTTTGTTTGTTTTTTTTACACATTTCTCATCGACTTGAGTCCAGCATCCAGGTCATTTCTGCTCCACCACAGTGTAATTGCTGTTCATGCATCTTAATTGTGTTCCTCTTTGTTCCCCCACTTGACTTGACCACTTGGTTGCAGCTCAAGGACATTTGCATGTGTGTGAAATCAGACAGTCTGTTTTACACGCTCCTGATGGCCCTCGGGCAAAAGGCAGTTCAAAGACACTGATATCTGGATTTCAAATGACTCTTTTGTTTGAGCTTTGCTTTAAATTTTAAATCGACTCCAATCATCCGTCTCTGTTCTTGTCTTTCATTTTAAATGTTTCGAATCATTCCTAAAAAAAAAAAAAAAAAACAGGAAAATGTTAAATCCATTACTTGTATATTATTCCAACTACACATGGTGTTTTTTTTTTTCCTTTTTTTTTTGTTTTTTTAACACATATATATTTTTGTATTGGCATTGATTTTCACTTCGGCTACAAGGTAACAAGCTTTTCTTTTCTTTCTTTTTTTTTTGCACATTTGTTCACTTTTGTAAAAGTAAAAAATTCTAAAAGAGTTCTGCTCTTCTTGCTGCTGAAATGCGAGATACAGTTAGCTGTAAAGCTTTTTCTTCTACCACCTATTTCGCTTGATGATTTGCAGAGCTCAGAAAGTTGCGGTTAAAAGGTGCCTACAGGACATTTTTATTTAAGAATCTAATTTGAAGCTTTTTGTTTTAATGCGCAGAATTTTTGTTAAATTTGGTTTAAATTCCTGCTTAGAATGAGAGGTCTTGGTGATTTTGTGAGGAATTATAATGCAGGAAATAAATCATGTTCCCAACCCATGTTGTGCACTTCTTTCTTTTTTTTTTTTAACTAATATTTTGTCCGATAATAATTATAGTAACAACAATAAATAAATACAATAAAGTGTATGCGCGGGAGAGATTTACAGATATGCATTCTGGTCCAAAAGACTGCATCTGCTTTCATGAGGCATTTTTTCCTGTAAAAATTAAAAACATTTTCTGTATAAATCTTTTTAAGTCATTTTTTTTTTTACTGTTCATTTGATATCATTTTCTTTTTGTTTCAAGACCCAAGACGGCTTCACAACTAACAGTATAGGTTCCAGGCTTTAGGCCTGCCTTGTGCAATAAGATAAAGCTTTTTCATGGTGTTTAAAAAAGGGTATTATTTTAAAGTGATCAAAATAATTTCAGAATTACTCATTTTTACTCACTTACTCATCTTCTATACCGCCTAATCCTGTATTCAGGGTCACTGGAATTTTTAAACTTGTATTATTAATTAAGATTTTTTTTTTCTCTCCATTTTTAATGATGTTTTTTTTTTTTTTTTTTTTGTAGTGGTTAATGTCACAAATAGCATAATGTTCTAAGGTTTGAGCAGATGGATCATCTCCAACTTGGGAGCATGTTCGGGTGCCATCACAGTAGTTTACTGGACGTCATTCACTGTGATTTTCATTTACGACATAGAGTTTTTTTGCTGAAAAAAAAATAAATAAATAAAAGTGGCGTGAGCATTTTTGTGTAATTTCTCATAAGTATTTCCACCCCTGATTCACCCGGTAGGAGAACTTCAGTGTCGTACGTTGAAGTAACATTTTGACTATAATTCGTGAATCAAAGGTCCAAATATTTCAAAACTTTAAGAAAACACCTAACCTTTTTTTTTTTTTTTTTTTCCTTCTCTTGACCAAAGAAGCTTGGATCACAAAAGCTGTCTTGTTTTAAATAAAACAATAAAAAATGTGGTTGTGGATGTCATACACTTATCTGGAAGTGAGACTGAACACGGTAATTAATTCCCAATCCCATGTTCTTGCTTCAGTTTTATTCCGGTGTAATTCTGTTAGCAGACACCAGATAGCAGTAGCATGTCGCGTTTAGGGCATTCACAGTGCTGTTGGTTTTGTGCAGACGTTCGAAATAAGGTTTTTTTTTTTTTTTTTTTGTCCAAAATGGGTTATACTAACAATAGTAATTCGGGACACAGTGCAGGCTTTAGTGCATCATCTTTAAGGATCTACACACACACACACACACACACACACACACATGCCACTAAACAAATATGAACAGATAAAGTGTATGCATTTATTTCCCTGGATGCACCGGGGTCAGCACCGTCACCATGCAGCTTCAGGGTTGGGGTTCGATTCCCGTCGAACCCTGGAGCGGTGAGACTCTTATACAGGGTGTGTAACTGTAATAAAACCCTATGCAGCTCAGAGGCTACAGCTGCACACTTCCTGTTTCTGCTTCTTGTTGGGCATTTGCTCTGGACGTCTTGTCGTCCCTCCCCACCGTCTTAGTTTTTGTTCCTTCTTCTTTTTTCTTTTTTTTTATAAATATGTCTCATTCCCAGCTTTCATGCTCTGTATGAATGCATGTGCACACACACACACACACACACTTGTGTTTATGCAGGTCTTTAGCAGTCAGACGCACTAACCATATGTCAGCGTTGTCGGATCCAATCGTAATCTCGTGTCTCCCTCAAATAGATCCTTTGCTCCTGGGGATGTCGTGACAGCGAGGTATTTTGCGACTGTACGCGCTGATGCTCGTGTTTCTCCTGCATCTCCCACATCTCAGAGTTTTCCTCTGGAGCTCGAAGGAAATGAAACGTTTCTCTCTGGTACACTGTAACACCGTGCATCCAAGTAAAGCATATTTATCTTAAGTCTAGGATTGCGTATAGACTAGTTGACTAGCCAAAGAGGACCTGCGTTCATTAGCGGCGGCTGTGGGGACGCCATGTAGTCGGTGTGTCAGGAAATAAGGCAGCTTTTAGGGAAGATACTTCTCAGGTTTTTAGAACGACTTGATTCTTAATGATGGATGCAGCGATTAGACGCAGCAGTAACGAGAAGCTCGCGAGATCCTCACCATGTGGTCAGAAGAGGGACAAATGCAGCGTTCTCATGAACATCATGGACAAACGAAGGAAGCGCCTCCAAAGTGTGAATGTGATTCAGTGATTGCTCAACGTCTGTAGCCCAACTAGGGACTGTGGAGGCCAGTGGTGACTATTGCATATATATATGTATATATATATTCCCATTTGTAGAACTATGGTAAACATCGACACACTCGCTCACACACTCCGGGCAATTTGGGAACGGCAGTTAACCAACCTGCATGTCTTTGGACTGTGGGAGGAAACCGGAGTACCTGGAGGAAACCCACCAAACGTGTGGAGAACATGCAAATTCCACTCACGCTAACCCGAGGTGGGAATCGAACCCCAACCCTGAAGGTGCAAGACGACAGGGCTAACCGCTACGCGCTGCCTATTATTTATTATTATTATTATTCAGAAACCTTTTTATGGATGAGGGGGTGTACAAACTTTTGCCTATTAGTGCATGTTATATATAAACGCCCAAGCTTGTTAAATAAAGTGCTTGGGATATTTAATAAGGAGGATTGGTCTGTTTTTATTTCAGATTAATTTGTTTAGCACGATCACTCGGGCCTGTCTAATCAGACACACTAATAGTAGATTAGACACACCGCTGCGCGTCTGATTATTTTCATTAATCTGTTTTACAATTACCGTCCACCGTGCATGCTGTACTTGTGTGTGTGTGTGCGCGCGTGCTATACGCAGACAGGAACGGCGTAAAAGAGGAAGATGCCAAAAACGAAGCGGCTTTTATTCCACGCTCCTGTCTCTGATCTCGCCGCCGTCTTCTTCTCTGCTGTTGCACATTCTTCCCGTTAAGCCCGCGGGCTCCTTCACTGGAAGTGTGTAATTGCTCGGTTAATTACGCGCTCGTGTAGATGGTGAAATCGAGTGTAAATATCGTTTGCAGACAATAATTCAAAGGATTTCCTGTTAGCAAAGAGAACAAACAGAGCAGACGACCGTGTCTCGTGTCCCTGCCGCGCGCGACATGCTAACGCTTTTCTTCTAGCTCCTTAATATTACAACTTTAACCAGATCGGTTAAATTGCAAAAAAAAAAAAAAAAAAAAAAAAAAACGATTAACATGCACAGCTGTATTAACGACTGACGTCAGTCCTACACGATGAAGGGAACAAGACATTCTAGCAAGAAACGTGCAGGGCGTGTCCGAGCGCCGTTTATCGATCTGTCCATTTACGAGAATGCGCTGTTGCTGTAGAAACCGTGACGGCGAACAACCGCATTAAGACAAACCTGAGCCTGGCATCTGGACGCAGAATTTTGTTGGCGCTGTGATAAGATTATATGATATATATTTTCAGTATCTTACAGTAACATAAAAAAAAAAAAAAAAAAAAAACATGACATGGACCTAGACTTTACACTTCGACTTTATGTTGTTGGACGTTTGCTTTCAGTTTTTTTTTTTTTCTCTCTTTACTTTAAGTCCACCATTCAAATAATATTTGCTTGTTCAGTGTCAGTTTATTATGGTGTAATTATACAGTTTTATGCAGCATTATGAAAGGTTAACGCCATTTCAGTTCTAGTTGGTCCTGATTACAAAAACGTGCGAATACTTATGCACCCGAGAACTCTGTATGATAAGTACGCACTCATCCTTTAGATGAATAACGAATCCAGTGTGTGTGCACAATTCCTTCTGCATTCCTGTCTCGGGTTCAGAGAGGAACGCGGCCTAATTGAACGGGTGTCAGGTGTAATTTACAGGACGTCTCGAACCGCACTCGTCCTGTCACAGCCCTCGTTTGCTGCTTTTGCATTTTGCAGTGTGGAAGTGAGAAAGCCGTTCATCCGTGACAAACACAACGTGCTGCTGCTGCTGCAAAAAAGAGATCTGTTCTGCTGTAAGTTTTTACTTGTTAAAGACACGACTCTGAAACGCTCAGGAAACACAGGGGGCACGGAAGTAAAAAAAAAAAAAAAAATCCTTAAAACATTAGGAGACGTCCTCGAAGAAATAAAGTTTTTCCTCTTTCTATACACAACACATGGAGTGCCTGTTTTATCTGATGTATATGTTTTATGTTTTATAATATTTGCGTTTGCATTGAAAAAAAACTATATGATCAATTTAAGATTTGTGCACATTATTTTTCTCATTCTGAATAATTTCCTAAATTGACTATCATTTCTTGTGATGTTTTTTCCCCACATTATTATTATTTTATTATTGTTGTTGATGACTTACTTCCAAACGTTTTTCTTTTAGTTTAATTAATATTTTTTCTTGTGATCCCTCCAAAAGATTATTTATTATATTTTTTATTATATTTATATTATTTATTTATCTGTTTTTTGTTACGCTTTTATTTATTTATTTATTTATTTATTTATACACGTCTTTTTTTACATAATTAAAAAAAAAATGTTTTTGTGTTTGCATTTTCAGAAATTTTACGCAAATTTTTTTAAATACTGAAATTATAATTTTTTTTTTTTTTTGGCACAAAATGGACTTATTTCCATATTTCTTTTTGCATTATTTGTTTACTTATAATTTTTTTTTCCACGTTATTTCCTTTCCCACCTACTCAACTAACCTCAGCTGTAATATCACTTTTTCCATGAGATGGACGTGATTAAATTTTTCACGTAATTCTATTTATTTAAAAAAAAAAAAAATCTGCATATGAATTTTTTTCACTTTTTTAAAAGGTTTTAAATGTAATTTGTTGATTTTCCCATATTTATTTTTAAAATGTAGAGGATATACATTATTTATTTATTTTTTATTTTTCACCTTTGTTTTATTTCTCTACAATTATTGATTTATTTCCATTTATGTTTTATGTATTTATTTGTCACCTTCTAACACGACTCATTCATTCGAACAGAAAGTTTAGAAAATCAAAAAAAAAAAATTTGTATCAAGTATTATTCTTATTAATTTACCTTTACACAGTTCTGGTTCGGTTCAGATCTGGTTTTTATTTTGTTACACATACTGTTTTATTTGTTTACTCTTTTTTTTAATATATATATATATATTCATGTTTTATTTTTCCCTAACATTATAGTTTTTTTTTATTTATTTCTACTTAGTTTAAAATATATTGCAACTTCCTTAAAATGTTGATTTTCACATCAAATAACTCGTTTATTTTGCCATATGTTGAAAAATAATGGTTTTATTTTATTTTTTTTTTCAGTTCTATTCATATGGTCACACACTAGGCTCTACATGTCACGTGTGTTTGATGCCTGAATCTTGAGGGTTACTCACGTAACGACGTGTGAAAGACCATAATCACGTGTGAACTGCAGCTGTTTCATCCGTGCGTGCGTAAACAATTTCTCAATTCTGTAGAGACCGTACAGTGTGCGTGTGTGCGTGTGTGTGTGTGTCAAAAACCAGAGATTGTCCTGTCTCTACTCTGAATTATTGCCTTGTCACTTCCAATCCCTTTCGTCATCTTTCATGGCTCGCAGCTACACGTGAAATGTCTTTGTAGCTAAAATGTTTTTTTTTTCTTCGATTCAGGACCTTGTTTTCTGACAACAGCATCCCGTTCCTCTCTAAACCCAGCAAATCTGCTTTCAGCTCTGTCTTTACTGCTCAGTTGAGTAATAGTTTCCGAGTGTACGAGTTACCTCATGGTGCCGATGCTTTTTCAGCGCTTTAAAACTCGAAACTCCGTCGTTTTGATTTGTTTCACTCATGGTTTAAAACTCTCATTTTCTTATTCATTTCCCCTTTTTTTCAGGGTTCCTTTTACTTATTACATTAGTATTACATGCGTAACGGGGTTGAATATTGAATATCACACAGGTACACATAAAACATGTCGTTCGTTATCATCCACGCCACTGACATCATCCCTTAGTCCAAAGACACGCGGCGTAGCCCGACTGGTCTTACCATCCTTGTGCCTTGTGGAACCGGGGAGGCTTTTGACCCCTCGTGGCGTTGCAGGGTCTCCGGGGTCTGCTGTGGGATCGAACATCCTATAGAACTGGGATCTGTGGAGTTTAGACGACGGGTCTTTAATTGACTTACTTTAGGAATATTAGATGATGCAACATCCTGTGAAACCTTCCGAGTCTTCCATGTGTTTAATGCGGGAAGACTTGGAATGCGACTTGTTTGAACTTGCGACTGTTTAAACGTGAAGTGTAGTCACAGTGAGTTTTATTTAAAGCCTCTTTGTAAACCCTGTAGATTAGACGGGAGACAAACTCGAGCTTTGTTCAGCATGTCTTTTAGCTTTAGTTTAACTTGTTTACTTTTATTAAGACACAGCTAGTGCACGGATAAGTTAATATAGTTGGTTTATATACAGCGCCAGGCAAAAACGATGTATACACACATCAGCAAAAGGAAAATACTGTAGTATTATGTCTATTATATTAAGTAGCGTCATTTTATTATAATATTGTCTGATATATCACTATCCATTCATTTATAACATATAGCAATAAATTTTCGTAGGAAAATATTTAAACAACTTTTCATTTTCCTAAAGTGTTTACACGTTTTCTATAATGTATGTACATTTTTTGGCTGACCCTGTACCGTCAGAGTTATAAACATATATATAGTATGAAGGGTGATAGAACAAAAAGAAAAATTTATTTGGTTAGAAATTGTAGAAAAAAAAAAAAAAGAATAATTTTTTTCTAAAGAAAACAAATGAAACATTCTAAAGGGTTTACGATGGATATTCGGGATCAGGAAAAAAGGTATGACATCGTCTCTAATATTATCATGTCATTATCCTGTATCTCTCTCTCTCTCTCTCTCTCTCTCTCTCTCTCTCTCTCTGCTCCTAAATTCCACTACATGCTTTAATTCTCACACTGTCACTGTAAAACCTCTCGAGTTGTGAGGGTGTCAGGGCTGAAGAAGATCACACTCAGGTGCAGTTACTCTTTATTAAACATTGTGAAATCACACCTCGGAAATAGACTAGAGTAGGCACACACACACACACACACACACACACACACACACACACACACACACACACACACATACAAACATGCAATATAAAAAAAAAATAAAAATAAAAAAAAACTCGTTAAAAGAACTTCAACAGGCAGACCAATCAGGAAACTAACCCACACCGGGTGCAGTGACCAGCGCGGGCTGATGGGGGCTCTAGCACATGGTGCCTTCCTGACTGTGGTGTCGGGCAGCTGGCAGATTTTCTCAGTCTGTTCACTGTCTATTCATTCTGTGTAGTGTCGCAGGAATCCTGGAGCCTGTCCCAAGGCACGAGACGGGGTACACCCTGGACCTACATAGTACAAGCAGCATACACTGGGAACAACAATCCACATGGACAGCGTGTCTTTGGACTGTGGGAGGAGACTGGAGTACCCGAAGGAAACGATAAAGCTCTTAGCACCGGGGGAACGTGTGTGCTTCATGCGCACAGACTAGAGAGGTGAGATTTGAAACCCCCCCAATCCTGGAGGTGCGAGGACAGATTGCTACCCACCGTGCCGCCATCTTTCAATAGCAGCTGCAGTGTCGAACGAGCTCGTTCGTGTTGATTTCCCATGTGAACGAGGGGCGAAATCATTTTAACCCGTGGTGGTTTAATCATACGGCCCTGAGTGAGACCTTTTGAGATTTAGTGGATTTTTTTATTCGAAAGACGTTCTTCAAGCTGTATTGGTTTTTTGAAGACCATAGACAGTGTAAGAACTGGACAAACCCTCCATGACGTAATCCACTGGATCTCTAACGAGCTTCTGAAGTGAAGCTCAACTGTAGGAGATCTGGTATACACCATCTTGGCAGGTCCTGACTCCGCCTAAACCCTGATTGATCCATAAATGAACATAAGAAAACTGGGTGGCACAACCAGCACCTGGTGGCGGGGTACCAATCCAGGGTGCTAATCCATGGCCGGGCACACACACACACACACACACACACACACACACACACACACACACGATGGGAAATTTTGGGGAATGGTTATCAGCCTATCTTGCTTGTTTTTTTTTTTTTTTTGATTGTGTGAGGAAACCAGGAACCCACCAAGCACGGGGAGAACATGCATGAACTCCATGCACACAGACCCCGAGGCGGGAATCGAACCCGAACCCGAACCCTGGGGATGGAGGCCGACAGCGCTGACCACTAAGCCCGCCAGCCACGCAGAACCGGCCTCTTATTTCCAGAATCGCGCTTCACGCTTTTGCCTAAAGTCATGCATGCATAGCAGACAGCTAGCAGGTTAACGCCTGCAACGCAGCTGTCACTCAAATTGTCCGCACCTCATTATACATAAAAATAGTGGCTCAATATTGTGTTTCATGAAAAAGGAGAGAAGAAGTCATAACCTGTATATTTGATAACCGTGAATGATAAATCTAGCATTGAGGACCGAAAACACTGACTTCATACATCAATCCCTGGAACGACTGCAAGAAGCCTTAGTGGTTCTCACCCGGTTCTCACCTCGGCTCGTCTCTGGTCGGACTTTCAAATAAAAGTTGAAGCTAACCCGAGTGTAGTGCATCATCCATCATGTGGATATGACAGTGTGTGTGTGTGAGACTCTGGAGATCAGCTGACTCTGTAACGTTGACCTTCTTTAGCTGTAGGAAGAGTTCCTGGATGTTTCATAGTCGTCCACTCCTCTATGGGTTTTACAGGTTTTTTTTTTTTTCTTTTTTCTTTTTAAATCCAGTTCAGAAAAGTTGTGTGTTTTTATGTTTGCATCTTTCCGTGAGAATGAATTGAATTGAGGTGTACCGGCTGGGCAAAGTGTATAAATGTGTCAATTCTGCTGCATCTTTGGCACCTTGCTGTGCAGAGTCCTTCAGTGCTTTCCTCAGGCCTGAACCATTTAGTTTAATTTGCTGGTTCAGCTATAAAACTGCTACTAAAAAATTTACACATCTCAGGGAAAAAAAAGGGGGCCCTCGACAAAGCAATAAAGTAAATAAATAAATAAATAAATAAATAAATAAATAAATGAGGTCTGGTTGGGATTCTAGCCCATGGACAGCTGATGCACTGCAACGTTTCTTGCTCTTCTGTCTTTTAATCCTCTGCTTATTAAATTACTAAACTCATCCAATAAAGGAAGCTTTTCATCTCCCTCCCTTGGGTTGTGTTTACTAAAGGGTTCTGGTCGGAGCAGGGACGTCTGCCGACGACACAATGCGCCACGTTGAAGGTTTCTGTTTGTTCGTCGTTGTTGTTGTTGTTGTTGTTTTGCCATTGTACGTTATGCTAAAATAAGCTGTTTGTTATTTATCTGTCACACTAAAGACGCTCAATGATGCACACATCTTGCTGATCTGGAAGAATGTCAGCATTCCTCCTCAACAGGTTCATTACACAGTGGACATCGCTGACCTCCGGAAACCCCTTATCGCCATTTGTGTGCTACTTGTACAGCAGTAATGTGTCGAATAGTAGGGTTGCTATATGAGGTCTCCATATATGCAGGTTAACAGCAGCTCAGAACAGAGAGCAGGTCAATGGCACACAGAGTTCTAGCAGCAGACACGTCTCTAGAACTACTGTTAAGAGGAGACTGTGTGAATCAGGCCTTCATGCTAGAAGATCTGCTAGGAAACCACTGCTGAGGACAGGCAACAAGCAGAAGAGACGCGTTTGGGCTAGGGCTGCAACAGCTAATTATCGATAATGAAATGCGTTGTCAACGAATGCCGTTATCGAATTAGTTGGACTGCTCATGTTATTGAGGAGCGCGACCACAAGATGCACAAGTACGCACAGATACACAGCCACTCGCGCAATGGAGGTTACAGAAGCGTCTGCAGGAAAAGGCGCGCGCTTATGGCGTTATATTCCTGCCACAATGTGACATTTTGAGAGCAGACAAAGGACCCCATGCGCGTGCAGTGTCTCCACTGCGCGCGCAACAGCTCGATTCTGCGCGTGCAACGTCTACCCTGCTCGCTCAACATGTTTTCCGCGCACGCGCGACTTCTCGATTCTGTGCGCGCTCGGATCTGCCTTCACGCGCAAGCAACGTTTATTTTCTGTGCGCGCTCAACTTTCTCCGGTGTTACAAAACTGCCACAAAACCAGCCAATCACAGACTTCCACACACAACTCCTGATTGGCTGTTCCTTCTCTATCAGCTGGAAATATCTGCAATTATTGTTAAAATGCTGTATTTTGCGTACTCAAATGCTGTTATATATTTTATTTATTTATTTATTTATTTTTTAGAAAGAGCCAAGTCAGCATAAGTGAGTTCATTCAAAAAAGCAATCCCCCATGCACTCCACAACGAGCAGCCACTATAACAGGTGCCATCCAATATAATAAGAGTGCAACAATTGTTTGGCTTATTTATTTATTTATTTATTTATTTATATTTTGGATATTTAGAGGACTTTTACTGTTCAAAAACAAACTTTGTCTTAAATTTAAGATTTAAAATGAAAAAAAAATCAAAGATCATTAAACTCTATATGTGGCTTTTGCATTTTTTAAAGTTTAATTTTAAACACAACTAATACCGTGATTCATGGTTTTATATAGTTATAAGCAAAACATCAAATTAAAGAAGCGTCTAGTTTTTTTTTATCCGATTAATCGATTAATCGGAAAAATAATCGCCCAACTAATCGATTATCAAAATAATCGTTAGTTGCAGCCCTAGTTTGGACTAAAGAACACAATAAAGAAAACTCGCTGAATGAGAAGGGGTGTCCAAACTTTTGGTCTGTACTGTATACGGTACTGTTTCCTACTCCTGATGGACTCGTGGTTCCATTAATTATGGCAAGTCCTCCAGGTCCTGAAGCTGCAAAGCCCCAAATCATCACACTACCACCACCATGTTTGACTGTTTTTTTTTTTTTATAAAATGATTTGTTAGTTTTACACCGGATGTAACAGGACACACACCTTCCAAAAAGTTAAACTTTTGTCTCATCAGTCCACAGAACAAGTCTTGGGGATAATCAAGATGCTTTTTGGCAAATCTGAGAGACGAGCCTTTGTGTTCCTTTTGGTTCATTTTGGAACTCTCCCATGGATGCCATTTTTGCTCCCAGTCTCTTTCTTATTGTTGAATCATGATCACTGACCTTAACTGAGGCGACTGAGGCCTGAAGGTCTTTAGATGTTCTTCAAGGTTCCTTTATGAGCTCCTGGATGAGTCGCCGTTGTGCTCTTGGAGTAATTATGGTAGGCCGGCCACTCCTGGGAAGGTTCACCACTTTTCCAAGTTTTCTTCATTTGTGGATATTCGCCCTCACCGCCGTCCGTTTCCCAAAGCCTTTATGTCCCCTTAAATGGCTTTGTAACCCTTTCCATGCTGATGCATGTCAATTACTTTGTTGCTCATCTTTTCTTGAATTTCTTTAGATCAGGTTGCATTTTTAGATCTTTTTATCGTGCTTCACTTTATCTAACACATGATCTATTTCATTGATTTCTTGATTTGACAGGTCTGGCAGTAATCAGGCCTGGGTGCGTTAAGTTCAATTTAACTCAGCTTTCCTTAAATCGAAGATCAAGTTTTATTTTTCATTTAATTTCACCTCTTACCGACCTCATGGTAGGCCCTGGTTTGATTCCCAGCCAATGCCCAAACCCAGCCACTAGACTACAGAGCATCCATTCAGGAAGTCCCAAGCAATGATACAGGGCTGCATCAGGATCGGCATTGGGTGTAAAACTCAGATGGTCCACTGTGTGGCGCCCCCTACTTGGACGTATTGTTAAGATTTGCAGCTGTACGTTTATTACAATTTCAGAAATCTGCTGCAATGACTCGGTTACTACGTTCACCAGATATCAACACAATTTCGATCCGCTCATCACGTGTTAACCTCTTCGACATGTCAATGGCTGTGAACAAAGAGAAACTTGTAAATAACTCATGAAAAATAAAGTTATGTTAAAACCAAGCACACCATTGTTTTTCTTGTGGAATTCCCAATAAGTTTGATGTGTCACATGACCCTCTTCCTATTGAAAAAAACAAAGGTTGGATCCAAGATGGCCGACTTCCAAATGGCCACCATGGTCACCACCCATCTTGAAAAGTTTGCCCCCTCACATATACTAATGTGCCACAAACAGGACGTTAATGTCACCAACCATTCTCATTTTATTAAGGTGGATCCATATCAATGGCCCACCCTGTATACACTTTTTTTTTTTTTTTAACGGGTATTTTCCATTTAAATTTTGAATTAGCATATCTTCTCTTTCCGTGGGCCGATTGCAGTGAAGCTAATTTTTATTTCGTATTATTAATGTATTCATTCATTGTTGGCCTGGAAGGTTCTGAGAGCTGATCAGATTATGACTTTCAGCATTCTGAAGCCTGTGACCAGAAAAGTGTACACAAGTTATCAGCCATTCCTGGGCTTGTGCTCAGAGTGTTTAAGGCTGAGAAGATTAATGATGACAGCATCTCCACAACCTTTGAAAAAATCCAATAGTAAAAACGTTATTTTCTAAACGATTATTGGATTTTAATGAGACATTATGCATAATTTCTGTGAAGGCACATTTCTGAAGGATTTTGTGTCCAAGTTCAGTTAAACTTGCAATGCATTTATCTTCACGTAATGCCTGAGCGTGAGTGAATCGTTAGCATGTCAGTGCCTTTACATACCACTAACATAGTCATGTAATGGAAAACTGATATATGGAACATTACAAACTCATTTTAAAAAAAGTTAAATGAAACAATTGAGATGGTGTGTTATTACATCAAAAGCAATGAAAGCCAATCATGACCAAATATGAAGCCACTGGATAACCAGGATGGAGAAGGAAACCTGCTGAGATAGACAACAGGGCTGCACGATTCTGCTAGAATCTGAATCACGATTCGTCTCCACAGGAATTGAGAGCACAATTAACTCTCACACAACATTTCTTATTATTATTTATTTATTTATTTATTATTATTATTATTATTATTATTATTATTATTATTAATATTTATTATTATTATTATTATTATTATTATTATTATTATTTATTTTAGTTATTATTATTATTTATTTAAATTATTATTATTATTATTATTATTACTTTTTATTTATTTATTTATTTATTTATTTATTTTATTTTATTATTATTTTTTTTTTTTAATTTAATTTATTTTTTTATTTTTTAACCAAAAAATTCACTGGATTCAATACTAATATAAAATCATGTGCTGTCTTCTCAGGACTCTCACCACAGTAGAAACATCAAACAACAAAAAGTTGCTTTTCTTTATTTTAGAATGCTTAAAGTGAATTATCTAAAAGCTGTTGAACATATTAATATATAAAGGTATATATATATATATATATATATATATATATATATATAAATACCTAAATAAATAGCACCTTCTAACAGAAAAAACTTCAGAAAAAAACTTCTAACATAAAAAAAAAAAAAAATCATTTGACAAATGTTTGTCAAATGTACATATTTTAATGAGTTAATAACTCATTTTAGGAAGTCGGTGAAAAATAAAAAAATAAAGAACACTTCCTTAACTTAATTATTGAAGTATCTTAATAAATAATTTCATCACCACTCAACAAGATAAATTATTAAGCGTGCACAACGGTAAGTTTTACAAAGAGTTTATTGACAAAATATCGTTTTCACACTGCAGAAAAAAAAAACTTTAGCCGTGTTAAGTGGAATTTGCCGGAAAGCCGACACAATTCCATATACTGTAGCTCACAGTTTCTTTCAGCTTGCTAACACGGTTAAGGTTGCCAGTTTGTGTTGTTATATTTATTAAAAGGATTAAAAGTGTGTTAATGTAATTTAAATACTTCTGTCCAGCAATACATAGACATAAACAGACACGTACGTCTTTGAAATAAACAATAAGACATTGAAATGACATTGAAGACTTAGATAAGTTTAAAGTTTATAGGGATTCATGGTTGGAACAAAACCTTTTTTGTTTTATAATAGAAATTATGATCAGTTGGAATAACTGGAACGACTGCGATTCGTTGTGATTTTTTAAGTTACTAATACTAAATAAAATTATCGTAACAATTTGCATGCATATTTATAAGTAGGATATAAGTGAAAAAAAAAAAAAAAAAGAAGAAGAAGTTGGAGTAACTTAAATGGGACATTGTGACCAACTTAATATTGTCTGAACATTTGAATTCATATTGAGTTGGTTCAACTTAATTATGTTTGTTGAGGTAAAACCAAATCGTGTTGGTTGCACTTAAACTGTTACATTTACTCTTATTTAAAATTACATGTTGGATTTACTCGATTATGCCAGAACTTAAAAAGATGAATGCAAATTGTTACGATAATTTTTTTTTTAAAGTAAACCCAACAAATCTTTTTTTTTTTTTTTTAGAGTGCACTCAATCTCAGTTGTAGTTCATTCCCTTTTGTTTCCTGTTACAGTACGTCATCATCTCATTGGTTAGTTTATATTGTTATTATTTTATCAGCATGCTTTAAACATCACAGAGTTTGTAAGGTATTTTGAAATTCAACACATAGTTTACACTGTAGAATCAATTTTTTTTTGTCAAAGATTTTAATGCTCTTAAGTTCAGCCTTTATGCGTCACATTAAACAGTACATTATGCAAAGTGAAATTCTTTATTCTTTAGTCAGAGCTCGGGGTCCGCCATTTTAACGGCACCGCTGGAGCAGGCAGGGTTAAGGGCCTCGCTCAAGGGCCAAACAGCGGCAACCTGCCGTAGCTGGGGCTCCAACCGCGACCTTCAGAGCAGTAACTCGGATCCTCAACACAATGGCGCCTAACATACGTCTAATATAATTCTATATTAGCAAGTTAGCTTTCGATCTGTGCTCAGAGTCTCTGTGTAACGGCGAGAATCAACAAATCAATAAAAGGTAACCTAATTAAGGTATACAGCAGTGGCGGCTGGTGCAAAAGATTTTTGGTGGGGGCGCAAACTTTTAATACTCGGCCGTAAACAGGCATTTATCAGATGTGACTGCGCATCATTACTACTAGTACAAAATAAAGTCCTGACTCACATCGCGTCCAGTCAGCAGCTCCGCTCGCCGTAAGAAGTGCTGGAAAAGACCCGTTGAGAGCGGTCCAATCACACGAGCCCGGATATTTAAAAACAATATTGATTCGCTAAGAACAAAAGTGGGCGGGTTCAAGGATGATTTCTAAAGATCCAATCAGAGCTCAGCCGCAAGTCACATGCTTTTCAAACATGTCCGGCGCCCCGCGTACACGAACACAAATGAACATAATACAGTTTATATTGTGACTATTTGACCTTATTTCATTATTAAAACAAAGAATTATTATGTTAAATGATTGCATGTTAAAGTCGCATTCTTCTCTGCCTAAGTGTAAGTGGGGCGGCGGCCCTGCGCCCCGTATGGACCGGCCGCCACTGGTTTACAGTATGCAGTACAGTGCCGTCTCTGTTCGTACAGTAGTACATGTTTTTGCAGTACGCTTTTTCATTACCATGGTAACGGAGCAGAAAAGACAGTGAACCAAAGATTAGATTGGCTTGTTTAGGTCCTTTTTTATAGTTATACATCACGTGAGTGACAGCGGCACGCTACAGATGAGAGAGAAGAGAGAAGGTGATTTGTGTGACTGAATCATTTCACTAATCTCTGGCCTGATTGGTGAATTGATAGTGTTTTTGTTTTTTACACGGTGTGAGTGTGACCAATGAGTGTGACCGGTAACGTCGTCTGGGGTTGTTGCCAAGTAAGCGAGCGAGCATGCGAATGAATGCGGCGCGATCCGAAAGCAGCGTCGGAGTCAATCGGCGTCATTTGTGAAATCGAGATGTCGGGACGTCACACCAGTACCTGTTTTTGTTGCGGCACTTTTTCTTGAAATCAAGAATCAATTCACTAAGGAGATGAAACAAAAAATAAAAAAATGTTCTGTTAACCTTTACACTCCACTAGGCTTAAGCACAGTCTCGCCGATGCTAAGGGTCTAAAACACGAGCCGCATGCGCCGCATCGAGGAATGTATTATTTAATTTCAAAGTGATGTGCACCGCATTAAGTGATGCGTATCGAGATGCAGCTTTGTTCCCGCTAGCAAAAAAAAAAAAAGAGAGAGAGACGACAGAGAGAAACGTGGCTCCTCTGAGGATTCCTGCGCGGCCTGCTCACACCTCCGCAGTCCTGTTGTGTTTTTGAGCGTCTCGGAGTGGAAAATATCTCCCGACTTCAAAAACTGGAAGAGAGCGTTGTGGTCCGCGAGACGTACGGCGAAGCGTGGCCTCTATATGTCAGCGAGAAGGAGAACGAGGCTGTCCCGGTGCGCCTACCGTTCACTGTCAGATAGACACACGCCGCAACTTTTTTTTTTAACAGAGGTCAGCGCATTGCATGAGTATACGTGTGTGTGTTTCTACGTGCGAGGGAAAGAATTGAGACGGAAAGCAGACTGTTAGAGACAAAAGAAGAAGAAGAAGAAGAAGAAGAAGAAGAAGAAAACATGACTCTCTGAATGGGAACGAACTGACACTCGTTTACTTGAAATGCACCGCAGGAATTTCATTGAGAGGCGACAGCAAATGAATCCGGTGTATCTGATTGTTCCCGAGGTGCGACGATCACCGTATCACAGAGAGCCACCAGCAGTGACACACACACACACACACACACACCTTTGTGCTCAAAAAGGTATAACACCCTACAGCACTGCCAGTCGCCCATCTGCTTTTAGAGATACGCACTAATCATGGGACAGTTTTGCTTCTTAATTTGCAAGTTCCTGTTCCATAACTGTATTATATTTATCGCCCTGGATTACCAGGTGTTAGAATAACTGTGATCCGAGCGTGCTGCAGCAGAGCACATGTATAATCCTCCTCTAACGCTGCGTCGGCTGCCTGGAAGCGGTTTACACTCCGCCCGAAGTTTATCACCTTTCTCCCACGTAAAAAACCTCCAGGAGCGTAATGCAGGATTCACGCGATGTTCCCGGTGATTAATCCACAACCCCCATCGCCCGCCTCCCCCGCCAGCCTAATTACTAAACGTCCACTAAGAAATGTAGGCAGTGATACCCGACATTATAAAATGTACAGCATGCAGTGCCGCTATCGAGGATAAAATGAGGGCAGCTTGTTCAAGAGACCGAAACAACACATGGGGTGTCGATACTTTCGTTGTACTGTAATTGGAAGTACAGAATGAAAACAACATCAAAATAAAGCAATGTCATGCGCCCGGAGCTCGAATGATCCTCATATAATGTATTGTATATACGGTCATTTACAAAACCATTATGTTATTCCCAAAGTAGTGAGTCTACAGTATACGGTCAAGAGGAAGCCACTGTGGATCGAACTGACCTTAAAGCTGGAGAGTCCAAGTAAGAAAAGTAAAACTGAACAGATTAGAAGTGCGAAGAAAACATCACTACTCTTCGGGGTAAACTTTATGGATTTTAATTTGCTGAACGAGGTTTTTTTTTTTTTGTGTGTGTGTGTCTTTGTTCTTGCTTTATCGCACTAATATCAACAACAGGAGAATAATATTGTGGGTTAATGGATAAAATTACTCAATTTAGATATGAATGATGCAATAAAATAGCGAAAGTAAGTCACGAGGAAAAAGGAGGGGGAAAAAAAAAAAAAACGTTTAGCAGTTTCAGCACTCGCTGAAGGTGACGGTAAACAGTGCTGAGCGATTCTCAGCTTTCTGTCCGACTGCAGGGATCTGCGTTATTTCTAGCTCCACCCACATCCCTCTGTATGCTCCTCTTGGTGCGCTGGAGAGAAGAAGAGCAGAATTCAGGACAGGATTTTATTTTTTTTTTTTTAAGCATGACAAGAAAGATTTTGGCTCATGGGGTTGTTTCTGTACAGAAACAAAGAAGTATTAAAATTGTAATAAGAGAGCACTAATAACAATCCACCTGTTCTCCAAGTGACCTGGAACACAATGTTCACGAGCCGCTAATCTCAATTCTGATGAACAAATACTGATCCCTGATGTTCCCAAAATCCAATCACTGATCAGCATTTATCTCAAAATCCAATCACTAATCCCCGTTGTTCCCAAAATCCATTTAATGATCCTTATTCTCCCAAAATCCAATCACTGACCCACACTGTTCACAAAATACAGTCACCTATCATCATTGTTGCCTAAATCCAATATCATTCACGAGCCCAATTCTTCCCAAAATCCAATCATCAATCCCTGATGTTCCCAAAATCCAATCACTGATCAACAGTGTTCACAAAATCCAATCACCAATCTGCATTGATCCCAAAATCCAATCACTAATCCCTGATGTTCCCAAAATCCAATCACTGATCAGCAGGGTTCACAAAATCCAATCACCAATCTGCATTGATCCCAAAATCCAATCACTAATCCCTGTTGTTCCCAAAATCCAATAATCTATCTGCATTGTTCACAAAATCCAATCACTGACCCATATCGTTCACAAAATCCAAATCACCAAACCTCATTGATCCCTGTTGTTCCCAAAATCCAATAAAAGATCAGCAGTGCTCACAAAATCTAATCACTGCTCCCTATTGTTCCCAAAATCCATTTAATGATCTCTATTATCCCCAAAATCCAATCAACTATCTACATTGTTCACAAAATACAATCACATATCACCATCGTTCCCTAAATCCAATATCATTCACACAATCCAAAATCCATTGTTCCCAAAATCAACTCACTGATCCCATTTCTTCCCCAAATCCATTCGTTAATCCCTGTTGTTCCCAAAATCCAATCACTGATCAGCAGTGCACACAAAATCCGATCATTGATCCCAGCTGCTCCCAAAATCCAAACAGTGTCCCCATTATCACCAAAATCCAACTGCTGATCTGCTTTGTTTCCAAAATCCAATCACCAATCCACATTTTTCCTAAAAATCCAATCACAGATCATCAGCTCTCAAAAAATCCAATCACCACTGTTCCCTAAATCCAATCACCAATCTGCATTGTTCACAATATCCAATTACCGATCCTCATTGTTCCCAAAATCCAATCATGAATCATTGCTGTTCCCTAAATACAATAACCAACTTGCATTGTTACCAAAATCCAATCACTTATCTGCTTCGTTCGTGGATTCCAATCACTGGTCCCTATTGTTCCCAAAATCCAATCAATGATCAGCAATGTTCACAACATCTAGATCACCCATCTGCATTGCTCCCCAAATCCAAAGGCTATCAATAATCCCCATTTTTTCACGAAATCCAATCACCAATTCCCACTGAGCCCAAAATCTAATCGGCGATCATCAATAATCACTGTAATAAAACTGTAACCTGTCACATTATGTTCCCTAGATCTATTTATTATGTCAATTTCCTTATAATTCCTCATCACTCCTGTTTCATGTAATGCAAACCATGCTACATAAATCATCATGACGATTAACCTGCTATGCAAATTATGATGCGACATCATCTGACAACTTCTGAAGAGTTTTTGTTTTTGAATGCATTAAGTACATTCTTCTGAAAAGACTTGGCAACACCGGATGCTCCTCTCTGAGGAAATACCCAGATGATGTGTCAGTCCTGACGGCCCACATGGACCTTCTCCCAGAACGCCTTCAACGCTTTTCCCATTCAGCTCTCAAATTTTTTGTTCAGTAAGCATTTGATGCTCGATTCAGTAGCAGTGAGATCAATAGAGGGGCGGAGTGGGGGGGTGGAGGGGGGAGGGTGATTGCATGCTTATTTGGCCGCGACACAGAACAGATCTCCGCGGTTTTACTTGGACGCGGTGTAGTGGAAGCATCTGGAGGTGTGACAGCAGGTGGAGTGTGAAAGGCTGGGCGGGTGTAGAGGAGTGCTCAGTGGAAAGGAGCAAGAGAGAGCATGTGTGTCTCACCATTCTCTACATCCTGATGGTAACGAGGACAAAAAAAAGTGTGTGTGTGTATGTTCTAAAGCTGGATACACACCCCTGGATAAAATAGTAACGTGATGTCAGGAATTGAGAAACACGGGATACACCCTGGATGCAATGTCAACCCATCACACACGTTATAATTAAAACAGAAATGGATTTGCGTTACAGAAGTTAACAGCTCTATGAACTTTCATGGTCATTTTGAGGCAAATTTCAAATAAAGTCAGAGTCTCGGGAAGTCGGGAAGCATCACAATTTCTCGACTTCTAAAAATGTATACGTCTTATCTTATAAGATATTTTGGGGGGTAAAAGACTTACGTCGATCTCATTCACACACACATTTATTGCTCTAGAGGAACAGTCAGAGATTTGCTTTACCTACTAAAGGTTAATAACATACTTTACAGTAGGTTTAAGCAAAAGTCTAGACTTACCCATTTATCTGCCAAATTGTCTCTTCATCATGGTTTTCATTAGAGAACATTGAATGCCTGGGGTTTTACCTCTTTTCACCTCCAGTACAGATGCTATAAAAGGAGAATCTGCGGGTCATTGAGCCGAACTCGACTGAGACGAATCACAGATCCGCTTGTATTCAGTAGCTGGAGCACAGCGAAGGTGACATTTATGGCTTCCTTTCACGCAGACAACAAAATGTGCACAAGGTCACAGTGCGCTCAGGGGCCTCCGTCTTCCGATCCCGAACACTACGAATGATAAACGGAAAATAGGCGGAGGTGGAGGTTTCTTCTTGCCGATGCAATCCTCCCTTCGTTATGGTATCAGGGTTTCAGTGTTAGGTGGAACTTCGTCACCAATGCAATGCAATATTAATGCTATTATTAAAAGATTTAAATAAACCATACGAGTTCGATTGCTGCCTCGGGGTCTGTGTGCGTGTTTCGCCCGGTTCTTGTTTGGTTTCCTCTGCGTACTCCAGGTTTCCTCCCACGATCCAAAGACATGCTGATTAGGCTAATTGGTTTTCGCCAAATTGCCCATAGTATGTATGCGTGTGCTTGGCACCAGACCCAGCGTCTACCCCGCCTCGAGTCTCCTGGAATAGAGTGAGTAAAGTTAAGCCTATTATTATAGTATCAGTTTATCATCCAAGTTAAGCCTTTATTTGTCGCATATCTGGATAGGTATAAGGGCCTTGCTCAACGGTCCAGCAATGGCAACCTGGTGGAGCTGGAACTCGAACCGGCGACCTTCTGATCGGGCCGATCATTTCCATCAATCGTCTCCAATTAACCTGCGTCTCTGCGATGTAAATGCTACAATCACAGTTGTTCTACCACTCTCTGCCAGATTGTCTCCTCGTTTTTTCGTGTTTCTGTCTGCGATCCTGACCTGGTCCTTCTCGGTAACTCTGAAACTCAGCCTGCTTGTTTGACGCAAATAAATTCAACTTTTGTCTCTGGCTCTTCCCTGTCTTCACTGTAGTAGAAGTTTACTGGACGTCCGACCTTTTTGGACGGTTTTAGCCTTTAATATTGTTGTTTACCTGATCTCTGACCCCTGTTTACCCCGTGGATTCGGACTCTGTTACTGTTTGTCAGCCAGTAGGGACCGCTCTGGTGGATGACGAACTGGGTTGCTGATCAGGTTCGAGCCCTGCTACCCCCCCCCCCCCCCAGGTTGTTGCTGTTGGGCCCTTGAGCAAGGTCCTTAACCCCATGCCAATATACAGTATACAGCCACGTAGATGCATGGCCTGGAGAAAGGGCATGTGGTGTAAGTCCTGTGCCAATAACTTGCAGACTGAATGGTCCGATGTGGTGACCCGGAGGACGGAAGGGAAAAACCCAAGCGGCGGGTGACCTTTGTTTGCCTGTACTCCTAGTGGATATCTGTTTAAGCTCTGGGTGACTGAGATGTGCCACAGCCTTCACACATTATTGTCAGTTGTCCCAGACTCACCAGTTTACATCTTCACCTTCAAACCTCTTACCCAGCACCTTCAGCACCTTCAGCCTGCAAGCTCACTTCAGTCACTCACCATTCAAATGCTTAAATATTCCTTCACTGTGTACAATAAACTCTTACCCGATGCCCCTGCATTTGAGCGTCTTCCAGGTAAAACATACTGTAGCCGTGCAAATTTGCTTAAACCATTTTCCAAGAAATCAACGTTCTCTGGTGCATCAAATACCCAATAGAACGAGGGCATTCAGATAACCCTATGATGTGCATGTTATTAAAGGAAACTAATCAACACCTGAAGAATCAAAACCCCAAATCCAGTCGCGGTGTAACTGCGATGTAACTTGATATTTTTTAACCCAGCTCTTAGAGGTTATTGCGCGACGCAGTTATGGGCAGGTAGTTCTGAGCCTCTGGTGATTTCGAGTGCAATATACCTCTGAAATGGAGGTCAGCATGTTTGTGTGTGTGTGTGTGTGTGTGTGCCGTCTCGGGCAGGTGAGGAAATAGCCATCCACCTTACATTAAGTGAAGAAGTAAACACTTGAGCTCTCACTTTAGAAGTACATCTGTTTATGCCATGACAAGGTCACTCTGCAGTACGTATCGTCCGCGACACGCTTCTCCCGAGAGCTCGGCCGGTACGTGGTGTCGAGTATTAATAGTTATCTGATGGTTTCCTTGTCACCAAAATGCCCCAGTGGCCCTGATATGAAGCGCGAGGATTTTACAGATCTGGCCCTGCCACCCTGCTATCTTACACAAATAAACCACTGAGGCTATAAACGCTGGCGAGCTGGTGAGTCACTGCCTGTAAAACCAGCCTCGGCTATTAAGTATCCATGCGCCGCTGAGGTCGACCCAAATGAGCGATTTTATACGGAGATAATGGCAGCTTCTGTCTGGGATTTTAAACTATCACTTAGCCACACGGAGCGTGGATCTGAGGCCGAGCGAGCAGGAGGTCTCATTCATGAGCTAAGTATCATTTCATCAATAGATATTTTCCTGGTGCTTGCATTTAGCAGTGCCATGAGAATGTCCTCCTAAATCACAAGCTGCGTTAATGACTTGTGGAAAAGTCTGTGATGCAGATTTAACACATTTTCTACTAAATGCGCTCTTCCAAAAAGTTAGCTTAACCGAGAGTCGTATCGTTCCAGTAGTTAATCATTTGGATCCCCCTGTAGAGCCGGAGAAGGCAGAAATACACACGGGTTCTCCCAAAAGACTCCCTGCTTTTCCACATAATAACCTGGGAAAACACACACCACCAACAATCCTCTTTACAGATGTTTTAATAGTGCTGACGTAACGGATCAAAAATGGCCAGGTAGTCAGACGGTCCCCGATGAACGAGCCGAGGGCGACAGTGGCAAGGAGAAACTCCCTGAGATGGCAGTAGGAAGGAACCTTGAGAGGAACCGGACTCGACAGGGAACCCGTCCTCATCTGGGTGAAACAGAAAGCAGGAACTGATCTGCACTCATACTGTGTGTTAGGTGGCAGGCAGGTCAGTATAACAGGAGATGTTAATTGATGTTAATACGGAGTCCAGGTAGTTATTGGAGGCTCAGGTAGACTTGTAGGAAATTCCAGTCCTGAACTATCGAGCGACTGCAGCCGAGTCCGCAGAGAAACAGCCGTCAACATCAGTCGAGGCCAGAACCGTCCATGTGACGAGATCTCCAACCAGAAGCGGGGCACCAGGCACGGAGTCGGACAGGTCCAGAGGGCAGAGGGAGTCGATCAAAAGATCGACTCGGTTAAAAGAATCACTGACCCAAACATTTCCCTGATAATCAGAGAGGACTGGATCATGAACGACTCACTCAGTCAAACACTGACGCAATGAAAGAGAATTGAATCGAGGACAACAAATGGCTCGTTTTTTTTTTTTCTGCTAAGACAGACAGACTTCACGAATCAAACACTTATTTGTAAATGAAAGAAACGCATCGACGGCATTTGGCAGAATATATTGTTCTGAACAAGAAATGAGTTCATCTTTGGTCATGACTGAAATAGTCACTTATTATTCAGACACTGCTTTGTTGAACGAGACTGAAATGACCTCAAGGAGTCACAGATTCAAATACTGATTCACCAAGGACGAATCTTGATTCCCTAGTGAGCAAATGAAAACTAGCCTCCTGACCAAAAGACCGACTCAAATACTTTTTTTTTTTTTAACTTCATAAGAGGTGAGACGATCTCATACCATCTCCTATTCAAATCGCTGCTTTAAACACGGACTATACATGAAATCTCTGGTTGATAATCATGACCTGGATATGCCCAGAAAAGCAGTTGTTTAAAGGAGTCAAACTCATTTAAGAAGGCTGATTCATTTACAAATGAAACGTATCTACTGTGGTGATGGAGAAACAAGATAAGCTAGTGTAATTACAGGGATTTTGCGAAAAAAAAACGTTCATGACGGAGTACTCAACGAAGTAAAACTTCTAATCAGATTACAAAGTAATAAAGTGCTAACAAGTTCCGCTAATCGCTGTATAGTCAATTAAATTAACGAATAACTTTGGGCGATTCATAATCTAAACGAAGAATCGATACGAAAATTACTCGTGGGCCGAAAAAAAGCGTTCGTTCCTGATGAGAGGGAAGGAAAAAAAAAAACACAAAGATTAATTGGAAGAGAAATCCGCTCGCGGCTCGGGGAGATAAAGCCAAAACAACCGCGATACGAGGCTAATTGACTTTCTGCTGGGTTTGTAGCAAAAGACCGCCGCGCATTGCAGGAATTATTTACTGAATTCATTCTAAAAGTGATTTAAAAACAAAACAAACAAAAAAAATCTTCGTGAAGAATATGAAAGATGTTTTGGGGGGAAAGTGCGAGAGAGCTCCTGGAACGTTTACAGGCTGGTTAATTAGCTTGAAGTTGTGAGTGAAAGTAAGATACTGATAAGGAACGAAAGAAACAAAAGCTAATTACGAGGCCCAGGAAGACAACTCCAATAGTCATATGATAAAAATGATCAGTTTTTTTTTGTTGTTGTTGTTGTTGTTGTTGTTGTTGACTGCTCAGGCATTGTGATTGAGTGGCATCACTTCTTATTCATGTCTCGTATTCATGTTCACGACGACAAATGAGCACGCGGAAGACGTACAGAACGTATCAGCGACTGCGGAACACGTTACAGTGATTAATGGCTCAAAGCATGACCGAATTATACATAATAAATGCCTGATTTGGATGGTATACCACCGTAATCCATTTTCTTTTCAAATACGTGATAGTAATGCTGCAGATTTTCAATAATAGTAATGCTATCACATAGATCACCTGCTCACTCTTACTGGAAGATGTACTGACGATATCGATATGACGTTAAGAATTTCTCATTTAACTAAACCTGAGATGATAATATTGAACGCACATCAACTTCTTGTTAGACAGGTGATTGACAGACGAACAAAACTCTGCTCGTGAATAATTGTTTCTTTATGGCGTAAGTAAGGAATAAGACACTCGGCGCTATGCTGCCGTCGGAAAATAATCCACACTGTCTTCTATAGCGCTTTTAACAACGGTGATCGTCTCGAAGCGGCTTCACAAAAAATGAACAGAAAAGAAAAGAGAAGAAAGTTTTATCCCCTGAAGTTGATTCTTTTGTCATATGAAAGCACTTTCCAAAATATTTGATTCTTTTTGAAGCGAGTAAATGAACCAACAATCACGATTTCTGTTCATTTATCGCTACATGTCTCATTGCGCGTCATGTTCCCGTTCCCGTAACGCTGCAGAATTATGCGACCCATCAGCCCTGGGAAATCACATGGTCATGATCCAGGTCACATGCCTTACGGATCACTCACAACTGTTTCCTGTTTCACCTAATCGGGACGCGGTTTAATTACGTTCTGCTTTCTTCGTGTTTCTTTATCTTCGTGTTCATCAAGCGCCCCTGTAGTGGTTTTGTGGTGTGTGTGTGTGTGTGTGTGTGTGTGTGTGTGTGTGTCGTGATCTTTGTGTTTTGAACATTTGAAACTTGATGAAGCTTTTCTTCTATAAAGATCGAAAAAGAAAAAAAAATTACATCTTGGAAGGAAATTCCGTTGCAACATCCTTCTAGTCTGAGTGCTGTGATTTAATTGCTTATGCAATTGAATCAATCAATTAATTAATTTATTTATTTATTATTTTTTTTAAATTAAGAATTAAAAGTTTTGAAATGATTTAGGTAAACGTACAAACGTTAACAGTCTAAAAGTGATGAATTACTTTAAAAATATACGCGTATGTTTAGCTTTCTCAAGTCTTTGAGCAAGAGTATTGCTTCTTTTACGTTGAGTTTCTCGATGTGTTTGTGCAATACTACCACCTGCTGGACGGGAGTCCAGCTACCTACTAAAAGATGTTTATCCTTTTGTACGAGATAAAACAACCATTAACACACAATTCACAGCATTTCAGCGTACGTTAGATCATTTAAATAGTTTTCGGTGCTTCCAGACGTGGAAGAAATATAGCTCGTTAAGTCAAACCTAATCTATTTAAATCTGTCTAATTGACACTTGTAGTTCCCAAATAATCCGATCAAATCACGACATGAATCGGATGTGATGCACAGTTCCACTGCCAGCGTTATCCTGCCGCGTTTGAAGCAATGCATGGCTACGACTTAATAACAGGAAAGATCAAAACAAGATGATTATGCATGATGCCACAGCGTAGTAACATAAGACATGGTGACTGCAGTATATCACGCTAATTGATTTAATGATGCAAATAAAAAAAGAAATGCGTTGACTCTATCCGCTGCGTAGCCCTGAGGGTTGCTGCTGCAGAGCCGCCGTGGTAATCCGACCTTATGAAGCACTGGCCAAGACTTAATTCTCTCGCGCCTGCAACTTGTTGGTCGCCTTAATAGAAGTCATAGATACACATTATTTTTATGGAGAAGCGATGTCAGCGGTGGGGTGCGGATTAGGCTGGTATAAGAGGAAATAAAACACTCCAGGACATGCTGTTATAGTAAATTAATCAGCTCCGGGGTAGTAACACTTACTCCGCTTCATCAAATCAAACGGCCCGATAGTCGTCGGTTTTCCCAGGACAGCACGACCCAGGGCGCTTTTATTCATCCGCTTATGTCACCACACACGGTCCAAAACGCGGGAGGTCCATCTTTAAAGCCGGACGCCTGAACCCACTTTGGGGTTAAATAGCATTTCAGACTCTCATACATATGAAATGCGTGTCAGCGGATTCATTTCAGAGAGCGCCGTGAGGTGAAGCGTATCTGCTCTGTCAAAGGACGAAAGGTAGGATGCTAGCAGGATTGATTTATATGAGGTCTGGGATGTGGATGAGGGAAGAATGGACACACACACACACACACACACACACACAAATACACACACCACAAAGTAGCCGCTGGTAGGATGTTCATCTGAGAAACTTGCTTTGTTTTTAAATTGCAGTTTACTTTTTTTTTTTTTTTTTTTAAAGTGTAAACTTGCCTCATATCCTTGACCCGAGCGAGACGAGGTCGAGGAAAGCGCACTTAAAGAAATATAATGGAGTGAGTTATGAAACGTTCAGGGAAGATGCTTCATGAGCAGCATATCATTAGGTCTGTTCTGGTTTCTATATACAAAAAAAAAAAAAAAAAAATGCTTTTATTCCCAAAGGAGCAAAACAACATAGTTTCCGGGCAAACTGGATACGTTTTACACTTTAAGCTCCACTATTTCTATCTAGTTCCTTTTTCTATTGGCTGACAAACAGGACGTGGAGCCATCTCACTGTCTATGCTGTTAACCCGTACAGGGTTGAGGAACGCGTGAGGTGGGGTGCCAATACATCCACAGACCGCAAGAACACACATACCGTACACCCTCTCACGCACTACGGCCAATTAAGCGCCACTAATTAGCCTAATCTCCATGCACACACAGACCCGAGACGCGACCGCGGTGCTAGCCACTACGGCTAATTAGCTAAACAGATCGAATAAACTATCAATGTAAGAAGGAGTTATTTGGTGCATGTTTTCACGTGCTTGGCTTAATAGCTAGCATTGCACGCAGATTTGCATAGCAATCTAACCGGACCAGCTCCATACACTCACTAGAGATTGTGGAACGTCTCCAAGCACATCTAATCGGATAATGTATGTTAGAGGGTAAAATGAAAGCACGTTATGATTTTTTTATTTATTTTTTTTATCCGCCCACTCCAAGTGTGTCGGTGAAACATGCAGCTACATGCAAAGTAAAGCTGTACATTTAAATGTTCAGAATAAGGACAGAGGATTTTGTTGTTGTTGTTGTTGTTGTTGTTGTTGTTTTTTAGGGCGGGGTTTTGGTTGCTCTTCGCTGTAACATGATGCGAGAGAGAGAGAATAAATGAAAGGTTATGATGATAGAATGACAGGTTGCCTACTATAAAGTAAGTCAAACAATGCAAGAATGACATCATTCTTTAATAAATGGAAATTGAAATAGTTTCAAAATAAGGAGTAAAAACACTGTAGAGCATGCTCGCTCGCTCGCTCGCTCACTCACTCATCATCTATACCGCTTAATCCTGTATTCAGGGTCACAGGGGGACCTGGAGCCTATCGAGAGGGTGCCAATCCATCGCAGGACACAGACACACACACACATACATACACTCACTCACACACACTATGGGCAATTTGGGAACGCCAATTAGCCTAACCTACATGTGATTGGACTGTGGGAGGAAACCGGAGAACCCGGAGGAAACCCACCAAGCACGGGGAGAACATGCAAACTCCATGCACAACAGAGACGGGAATCGAGCCTGGCCGGGGATCGAACCCGGACCCTGGCGGTGCAAGGCGACAGTGCTGACCACTACACCACCATGCCGGCGTAGAGCACGCTATTAAAGAAAAATAAAACAGTTTGTGGTGCTAATAGTAGATGCGTGTACTGTACATGGACCCTCAGTCCGATCAGAAAGAATTTTTAATGAGTAATTGGTTTACTAGACGTACTGTAAATATTGCCCATGTAGGCGGCATGGTGGCTAAGTGATTAGCAGGTCCAAATTCAATTCCCGTCTCAAGGTGAGCATGGAGTTTGCATGTTCTTGCTGGGTTTCCTCCAGGTACTCCGGTTTTCCTCCCACAGTCCAAAGACACGCGGATTAGGCTAATTGTCATTCCCAGATTGGCCGTAGTGTGTGAATGTTGACTGGAGATCCCACCACAGTCGTACAAAATGGGAATAAACACAACGGTCACCATTGGACTCCACAGCCCCTAGGTGGACTAGAGAGATTCCTAGATGGATGGAGGGATTACCCATGTAAGGAAACACCCGTTGGAATAAGTATATTCTTTCTGGACAAGGGTATCGGGTGACATTAGATGGCTTGAATAATTTCTGGGAGGGAAGTTTTGCCACTTTCACAGCAGAGCACTATATTACAAATCAAAAGAACCCAAATTCGATTCGCGGACCAAATCGAGTAAGAATCGACTCAGCCCGAAACGCCATAATGCCCATACACAAGGGTCACCTGCGTCTCGGTCCTGCAAGAGCCGCAAGACAATCAATACATCGCTTTTCTTGTCACGGCGTCGCCCTTCGACCCTGACAAGACGATTGTTTCATAAACACCCAGACTTCTGGCTCATGCACTGTAATTAAGAATTGATCTGTTCATGATTATCTTGCCAGGCTTCTGTGGTCCTTCTCTCGTCCACAGCTAGCTCGGCTCCAGATGGAGTGTTGAGGACGGCTGGGAGAAAATAACAAGAGCTGTGAGACAGCAGATTTTTAAGGTATAATTAACAGCACAGTGCAGGGTGATAATTATCCACCCTGTCCTCATGCCTCATACGTTCCGGAGTGTCATCATCCAATCTGGCATCTAAAATGAAAAATGATTCCCACCTTGTCAGTTCTTCAGACCTGCTCTTCTTCCAAAAGGCAGCTTACCATTCATATATATATATATATATTTATTGTAAGTCCTACGTTGTAGATGGCTGTTCTGAGTTTATCCTAAATGAGAGAAGATCTCTGATGGTCTAATTTGTTGCTGAAGATGCCATAAACCTGGGCTAGCATTTTAGAAAAGCTGTCAAACTCATAAAAGACCTGCACTGGTCCATCACGGAGAGATAATTGACTGTCATTTGGAGAACGTCTGCAGGTGAATGGTAAATGAAGACCCATCCATCTCAGACCTTGTTGTTCGGGTTATTATCCTGGGCAAAATGTCACCACTTAACACACTCGCATCAATCATGCCGAGCTTAAATTAATCATCTTTTGTCTGTTTGGTTGGAATGAAAATCATGTCTGGAAAGTGATTACCTTCCCTCATTCTCGCCTCTTAAATTATGGATCTCTTTGTGTCTGAAGCAGAATTGAGTTTAAGCTTCACTGTATGAAGATAAATGTGAGAGTTCTCATGAAGACAGCAACAAACTGCAATCACTCGGCTCAACGCTAACATTAACGTGCCCAGTGCAAAACTTTTTATTCCTTATGAACTTTTTTCCAGTTTAGTTTGGTTTAGTTTATTTATTTATTTATTTATTTATTAATTAATTATTGGACATGCACTACACTGGATTAGATTTGACCTGAATTGGACCATTCTGGATCACTGGGAGCTCAGGAGCAGTGTGTGTGGATCCAAACCATCATGAAGCAGAATGCAGCTGGAGCTGGTCCTTCTCTGGATGCCTCAAGATCTTCTCAGGGTTGGCCACTGTCTACTGGAACCGGCACACTCTCCAGACGCCTCTGGATGGGTAGAGAAAGGAAGAACAGGTGCAAAAGAATAAGCGTAGATGCCGTTCAGGATATTAGCAGCACGAGATAGCAGTGTGCCTTTAGATATACTGGAGTACGAGGTTTATGAAATTAATTGAGTTATGCAGCAGGGTTCGCATCTATACCGCTTTATCCTGTATACGGGGTCACCGGGGCCTGAGGCCTATCCTAGGAGACTTGGGGCATGAGACAGGGTACACTCTGGATACGGGATGAATTGGTATAGATGCAAACCCTGCTGCATAACGCAAGTGCGCTTGAACTTGAAGTCACAAACTGACGGCCATGACTTGATGACTTCATACCTGATGGAAATCCTTAAACAGGCTGTTCCTGCCCGAAAACCCTCCAAAGAAGAGTGGGCCAACGTTCCTCCACAGTCCCGTGTAATACTCACTGGAAGTTATCACTAGTGATTGATTGCAGCTGTTAGGCTTAGGGGCGATTACTTTTTCACATAGGGCCGGGCAGATTTGACAAAACCTTTTTACTTCCTTTCTAATTGAAATCGTCTGAATCGAACTGGATTTTGATAGCGCTCTAAGTGGACTGGTACCCACTGAAATACACCTGGACCGGATTGGATGTGACTGGAATAGAAAGGCCTTTAAATGGACTGTACAATTCTAAAATGGACATATTAGATCAGACTGGAAATGGTGAGACTGGAATGAAATAGAGATGGACTGGAATTCACTGGATTGAATTCAGTTGGACTTGATTAAAACATGACTTGGCTTTCAAAGAACTGGACTGGGCAGACTAGACTAGACATTAAACATTTGGACTGGGAATAAACTGGAGTTTATTGAACAGGATTTGCACCAGAATGGGTGCAAGTTTTTGTTACAGGACTGAATTTATCACGGATTGCTCTGGACTTTGACTGGGCAAGATTGGAATGGATTTAGACTGGTTTGGATTGGATGTGCTTCAACTGGGCAGCAGTCGGTCAATGGTTACGTCTCTGGATTTCTGATTAGACTCTTAGGGGTCAAGCCCCAGCACTGCCGAGTTTCAAATTTTGGGCTTTTAACCCTTCCTTCTCCAGGAGTTCTGTATCATGGTGCTCTGACGCATTAGGAAGATATGTGAAGAATGAAATTTCAGTTTATAATAAACCCCTTTTTCTCCTTTCTTCTCTGACGCTACACAGAACTGATCCAAACTACGCCTGACTAGTATTCACAAAATTCACTTAATAGAGTTTACTTAATTAGATTTACCTTGACCTTGATGGACTGGTCCAGGCTATGATATGAGTGTTAAGTCATTTTTTTTTTTTTTTTGTCAATTAAAAACGTCTTTTTGCCTTCTGAAAGGTTTTGTCTTAACATCTTTGAAGGACGTCTAGCATGTGACTCCTGATACATTTTCAAGGTACCTGGCAACAACGCAGCAATTAATTAAAAAAAATGTAAATCCTGTTAAAAAGGTCCTTGATAAGTCATTTGTACAATTTGAGCCATTTTTTTTTTTTTTTAAGGACCGTGAGTCTGACGAATCTGAGACCTCTTTGGGAAACAGTGTGCGTAATTATTGACACATGAATAGAAGGCAATTTATTTCTCCCAAACACAAATGCCTAATTAGCGTTGCATGGTTAAAATAGGAAACTGGAGACAATCTTTAAAATTACAAACCACAGAGAAGAAGTGTGGAGGCTTCGGCATCGGGAGTCAGGGGTACATGCAGGGCTTGTTATCAGAAATAATGAAACAGCGGGATTGAGAAGGGAAGAGATGGCAGTATCATTAGCGCAGGAGGGTAGAGAGAGGTGCAGGCTCATTAGGAGACAAAGAGACCCATCGCTGATGTATTTGTGAGTGTGGACATTTCTACTGATGAGACAGCGTCCGTGATGTAAGCAGAGCCAGGTGATGTTTTTTGTTTGTTTGTTTGTTTGTTTTTTAACAACATATGATCTTTGACATTAAGTTCATGTTATAGACATAACATACTGAGTGAGTGGTTAGGATTCAGGTGGGATCTTCAGGTTCAGCAAATCTGGCCAAACCACTATGTGTGTGTGTGTGTGTGTGTGTGTGTGTCATGTTGTGCTGTGTCACAGTATGAGTTTGTCTGCGGCATCTCAACATCTGCCATGTGTTCTAGTTCTCCCAGTGCACAAAACAGACGATGTCACTCAGCAGTTCTCCTCTATCAGAGCCGCGCTAATTAGAATCAGCCGCTTCAGTTAATGGATGAAGGAAACATGTGGCAGGACTTTGACTTTTTTTTTTTTTTTTCCCGAGGCCAGGATGTTCACCTCTGCATTAAAATGCAGAAGACTTGCAGAAGTTTCTCAAGAGGAATTCTCAGGTGAAGTTCTGTGCATGATCTTTATGAAGCGATCGAGCAGACACGGATTGAGTGAGTGACACCAGAGTACCGCAGACGTCTTTATGACTCTGTGCCCAGCCCGATCCAACCAGCCGGCTCTGAAGAATAAAAGACTTCGTGGAAAATACTCAATACTGACTTGTATAGCAGTTTCATTTGCATTAAAAAAAAAAAAAAAAAAACAAACAAACAAAAAAACAAAAACAAATGGTTATTATCTTGATGCCATTATTTTACAAATTCGATAATGCCATCAAACCATTGAATTTCACTTATGAATGTTTTTGGCCGACAGTCTCTATATTATTAAAACACAGTGTGTGTTTGTAAACAAGCAAAAATATTAGCAAACCCCATTTTTTTTTCTTTTTTTTCTTTTTATGATTTCATGCTGGCTTGCTTATTTATTTATTCATTATAGTGTCACTCTAATAAGAAAGAAAATAAATAAATAAATAAATAAATAAATAAATAAATGGAGGAAAGTATAAAATTTGTTTGCCTGTTTGTTTAATTAAACAATTGATGTTGATTGATGTTCTATGAAACATATAAAGTGCAAAAAAAAAAAAAACAAAAAAAAAAACGAATATATTAATAAACCACTACATTTAACTTTCAAAAGACTTTTCTGTTAATGTTGTGATGTTGGCTTGGTTGTTATGTGTTCATTCATTACCATCTCAAAGATTTTTCCTATCTATTTGTTTTAATTATTGATTGATTGATTGATTGATTGATTGATTGATTATTACATATTAAAGCAAACAAACAAAAATATTAATAAAAAAAAAAAATTTTTTAATTGCATTTATATGTTCATTCATCCTTGCCTGCTTGCTTATTTGCTTGATGGACTAATGCACACACGTCCAGCCTTATCTCCTGAGCGTTCTAATTGTTCTGCTGCAAGCCTGAGTGTAATAACATTATATTCTCTGTATTAATGGTAACTCAAGGTCTATTTGAGCAGTAATAAATGATATCGGTGGAGAAATCTATCCAGTCTCCTCACGCTGCGCTGCAATGCATGAAAATAATGACACTTTGGCTCTCAATTCCCGTCGCCGACTCAGACAGCGCAGGATCTAACGACGCGCTCTATTCTCGCTGCGGGCTTTTTTTGAAGCCAATATCGCAGTAAGGAGCTCTGGCACCGGTCCCGAACAGGTTGTCTGCCCACTCCATTCTTCTTTCTTTCTCTCTCTCTCTCTCTCTCTTTCTCCTTCATTTATTTCCCCCTCTCGTCTTTCACTCACTTCCAGAGCAGACAGCTTTTTCGGATTTCATGAACAGACGTGAAAAAAAAAAAAAAGAAAAGATGATCCTCTGGCTGAATGTTTATTAGCGAGACAAATATTCTCATAAAAAGCCAGAAAGGAAAGCTACGCATTACCCTGACTGCCACTACTAGCCACCGTTTTGTCCACAGGCGACAGACCGGAGCGACGTGTTTTGCGCTATGATGCTAATACGAGTGTTTGCTAGCGCGTATCTGCCTCGCATGCTAATCGAAGCTTCTTGATCGCTTCTGATGGCTTGCAGTTAAATCCATCACCTCGAATCGCTTGCTTTTGCATTATCCATGTGCGGCTGCTGCTCTGTGTGTGTTGTTTAAGTAACCCAAGGACGACACGGAAAAGACTTCAGAAATGGATTTTTGTCTCTTTAGAATAAGCTTTGTGCAGCATCCGAGGCACTAGAGGGTAAACACCATTAACTCTCACAGAGGCATATAAAGCTGAAACATTGGAGGCAAATTATGTCAAATCGCCGAATTTGCAAACTGAAATCCCTGAAGTGGCCAGCGTTCGGCACAGCATCATGCTTTTAACTCCGCAAAAACCCCATAAACAGAACGATTATTAATCGGGATGATTACAGCAGCTAGCAAAAAAAAAAAAAAAAAAAAAGATTAGCACAGACTCAGCAATGAGGCATCACCATAAAGAAGAGAAAATGACTGGGATGGGGGTTTATTGGACATGTGGATGAAATGGAGTTCAAGAGTTGTAGATTTAAAAATAAATAAATAAATAAATAAATAAAAATTGACTTGTTTTTAATTATTATTATTATTATTATAATAAATCTTTTTACAATTGCCATTAAACGGAAATTCTGCATAGCACAATGTTTTTATGGAACGATATTAAAACATTTTCCAGAACACATGCGCACCAAGGGCCATTTAAAAATATGGGAAATATCACATTTATTTCCAGGTCACTGGTTTTACTGTATACTCATTTATTAGCCTTGTATATAATGCGTTCATTTTAAATCATTGTCGTTTTTATAGTAAGATCTGATTCATATATATTCAGATATACCACATGCACTGGTGTGTTAAAATGTGTGTTAATATTATTATTATTATTATTATTATTATTATTATTATCCAGTGTCAGCGCTGTGGAACAGTCCAGCTGAATTTCTCCTCAGATAATGTTTTTTTTTTTTTTTTAATGTTTTAAAATCCCTTTATTTCACTCCTTCTCCAAATGCACCATTTCATTTTTTTTAATATGCAAATGAGCTACTGCTGAGCCATGCCCTGAGGGAATAGCAGAGCTGAGCAACAAGTCAGGGGAGGAGCTCTTCTTTTATGAGGTCATATATATGGGGTAAACCTAAGCAGCTTGTTAAACCTCTGACTAATACAAACATGGGAAAGGGACAAAATGCAGATAACGTGTTTTTTGCTTGCACACACACACACACACACACACACACACACACACTGGTGACTGGTGTCTAAAAGTGACTAATCAATTAATTTTGCCTAAATGGTGCCCTTGAAGTTTTTCAGGACAGAGCAGTTTACGGGTTTGTTACTAAGCTGTTCATTGTTCTTTTGTTTAATTAGCTTCAGGAAAAGGCCAAAGAAATTGTACTAATTGTGAGTGGAGTTGTAAACAGATGATGTAAATTGTTGTGGTATGAGAATTAAAACAGTTCTGGACATATAATTAGGACAAGCTTGATGTTGAGTATTTTCCCCTAACAGCACTTTATTCCTGCCTCTTTGGGAGAAGTTTACTTTAGCTGTCCTGCTTATAATAAAGTATTAAGCACAAGATCTTACTGTACAGCGTATTACATCCCTGGTGAGACTCCAGTCTTGTATATTTCCCCTTTGAGAGGCTCAGCACTAACCTAGATTCCAGGTTTGTAATCACATCGGAGGTGCGGTCTCTGAGGACTCGGCTGAGAATTGTCTTCGCTGTAATCACTGCACGACTCTCCTCCAGGAGTCCGCAGGGCGGTCTGTTCGGCTTTGGAATCCACGGGGGAGTCGCTGAAGTGCTGGAGATTCAGGGCCCGGTGGCCATCTTCGTCAACAGAGAGCCAGAGGAAGTGACGGCGGGGCCGATCTCCTGAGCGCAGGCAGGGAGCCAGGAGGAGCAGGACACTGTCAAACACCTGCCCTCGTGAGGAATTACACAGCCACACACACCCCACGTGTCTGCTGGGTCCACGCAGCCGCACTCCGTCTCCGGTCCCAACATCTCCCCTGAGGACATAAATGCCCTTACTAAACGTAAGTACGAATGCACAGAAGGTTTTGTACATGTACTAAGGAAACTGTAGTTGCCTCACATATCTGTGGTTATTTGGTGTGTTACGAGAGCAAGGTCAAGTAAAACCTCAAAGAAAATAGTGTAGAGGTTGGATTCCAATACCAGGGACCACTGGTGGTCGGAGGGGAAGAGGAAATTACGACAAATTGGGTCTATCAAGTGACATGTTTTCACCTGAATTTTAGTCGTCCCTAAAAGATGTCAACACCCGGGCCAAAACACAGCATTGTTATTTACACACATTTTCTGTATCATATATAATACAGGACATGTGTGTGGCCAAAGAAGCTACTTCTGAAGTTTATGCAACATTGAAGTGACTGATCTCGCTTCCCTAAAAAGGTCAACTTGCTAACTTCAGATTATCGCCCCAGAAACGGACATTTTTCAGGGTTATACTGTCTTGCTTCAGACAGTAACCATTTAAAATGCAAATGATTCATATTTCTTTGAGTATTGAGGCTAAAATTGGTTTAAACTTTAGAAGTATATGACCTGTAAAAAATGTTGCTTAAATCGGTTTTTTTTTTTTTTTTTACTAAAAAAGCTTAAAAAGCAAAGAAATCTGTAGTGTCCATAACCGTGTCAAATACATGTTGCAAAATCTTAATGTTGCATTTTAGAATGATACACTTTTTCTGTGTATTTTATGTGTTAATTAATTGTCTAAATTGGCCAGGTTTCATCTGAATGACAGTTAAGTTCATTGAAAGATTTGAATTAAAATCTGATAAAAATATAAATGTGTCCGTACAGTATATTTACAAAAAAAAAATTAAGTGTGGATCGGGAGATGAGAAGCATTAAGTATTATGAAAAATGTGTTATATGATCCAATCTGAAAATTCACTTTTTCACAGAAGTGAGGCACTTTTTAGTACCGACGCCATTGTTTTGTCCGACTGGACGTCCTGTGTTCAGCTAAACAAGTCATGATGTGTTAAATCCAGTTCATTTCCAATTTGCAACTAAATCCAAATTTGAAATGCAGATCGTTAAGGCAGATTGTTTTAAAGATGAACAGAGTCACGTGTGGATGAAATCGCTAAGCGGTTCCAGGTCGACTGGGAAACCAGCTGCTTTACAGATATATATATATATATATATATATATATATATTTTTTTTTTTTTTTTTCTCTATGTATGCATAAATTTACTTTGTTATTCTTCTTCATCAATGTGACATACAGTATTAAAACAGGCTAATAGTACTGTTACTAGGATCTTCTAGCAACATTTAACCAGAATTCACTTTCTGAAGATTTGCTTAGAGAGAAGACATATCTGCACAATCGCACGATCCGTGTTCTGCGTGGGCGATGTGCGGTCTGCTTAAAAAAGGAAAATGTAATCTGAAATGGTATTTACAAAAGAGTCACACAGAGGGTCGAGCAGCTGAGAGACTGTTTACAACGACTGCAAGTCTTATTTAAAACAAACATATCAAATGAATATCATTTCTTTTAGGAATTCTCAACAAGTTTATACAGAAGTCTGGTTTCATTTGGGAGCTCCGTAATGCAGCATGGTTTTGTGACGTAATGCCACCAGAGGGAGGGGTGTTCATGCAGGACTTTTGATTGTACAGTTTTCTCGATGTAATCCCCTGCTACACTAATGCACTTATCCCAGTATTTCTATTTTTTAGAAGTTTTTCTCAGTACACCGGAGTCATGATCAGACTGCCTGCTTCATATCTGAAATGCTGGCCTCCCGGGAACTCCCGAACAAGTGAAAACGGCTTGTAGTGAGATCAGGACTGTACAGGGGACATGGCAATGTCTCCCAGCTGAGCTCCTGTAATGTGTAAGTGGTGTCGATGGTGTGTACAGTTCCTACAAACCAACGTGTCGAGTCGGTGACAAGTTATCCGTAGATTTTCAAGGATCAGACGTTCCCCTCGCCGAATGTCCACAGGAACGACTGCAGCGGTCTCTGAGCCACCAAGGATTTACAGAGGTTAAGAGTCTCATCAGCGTACTGTAAATGTCATTGGCTTTTACGCCTTCATTTAAAAAAACAACAAATAACATAAGCACAAGATAAATAATGAGCCTCATATTCATTCATGCATTTGTATTAGTTTAGAAAGCATCATCATCAGGGGTTCATTCTGTCTGAGTAATGCATTCATATCTGGCTACATCTTTTCTCTATTCACTATTCAATCCCTTTTCTATTCTTTCGATGATTATAATTTCATGAGGTCCGACAGCATTCTCCTAATACCATTACTGCAAACACTGTCAAAGCATCGAACTCACCTCAAGCTAAATATATTCAAACCTGCATGTTTTTTTTGTTTTTTTTTTACAGAACTTTTGCGAAGTGAATATACATCTAATTACGCATAATGAGTCCGGGAACTCTGGAGAACTCAGTGACTCGAGGGGGTGGCAAAAAATTTTCTATGTATTCTCCAACTGCAGTGTTTTTTTTTTTTTGTTTGTTTGTTTTGTTTTGTTTTTTTGTTTTTTGTTTCTCGGTTATTCTTGTAGTCCAGGTCGAGCCTGCCAGGTATGTCCACATGGATTGGAGAAAAATATCCATTTCAACCCATCTGCTTGTCTTTTTATTATTATTTACCCCTGATATTTTCTTGGCAGCAGTACACTAGCAGGCGTTACACCTCACCTCCCTGTGAGTGACCTAAAAAATGCTTAATCGAGGGACAAGTGAACAGAAAAGCAAGTGGAGTGTAGCGGAGTTGAAATAAGTATCAAACGGCATATTAAAGGTTCCATATTTTACTATTACTTTAACAAATTAGCATCTCAAAGAGAGAGAGAGAGAGAGAGAGAGAAAATGTTTAAATGCTCCAGTTGAAATATCCCTCAGATAACGCTGGGGGTGGGGCTCTTCTTATATGAGGTCACAGAAGATGAGAAATCTATTCATTAAATAATTAATACAAAAAACAAAAACAAACAAAAAAAACTAAATATTTGGAGACCCATGTGACTAAATGTAACTAAAAATTGAATGTGGCAGAAGAGATACCCTTTAAACTGAATATGTATCCCATGTGTTATGACTGTGAATGAATAATAATAATAATAATAATAATACATTTTATTTATAAGCGCCTTTCAAACACTCAAGGACACTGTATAAAAATTTAAACTGACTATGTATCCCATGTATTATGACTGTGAATTAAGCTACAGACATAAAAAAAAAAAAAAAAAAAAACCAGATAGCCCTGGAAATATTTATTGTGTTTTATATGGATGGGTTTTTTTTTTTTTTTGTAACAGTATTGAGTTGGAAATTAATTAACAACAAGAGAACAAGCTGTAATTTAGTAGTTTAGCTGTAGTTTATTAGCAACAGAACCTCGAGCAAGTGACGTGTGAAGTCACAAAACAAGAGTGCAGACATTACAGACTGATCTGGAGACGGGACTAATCTGAAAGGGGGTCGAACTGGATTTAGCAATAAATTGTGAGATAAACGCGGGATCAAATGAAGAAGTACCTGTCAGGGATTTGAGGAAAAGGTCGCCTTTTGCAGGTAAAAGGAGTTTCGGTTTGGCAGAAGACAGTGGATTGATGTTATTGATTTTGACCTTCCAGACATCAAGGCTGGCATTATGCTGCTCATCAGAGCTGTGGAAGGAGTTCGGAGTGAAGACGGGTTCAGAGGCACCGGTAACTCTCACAACAACAGACAAAATTAGGATCGGTGAAGCCGATAGACACACTCTACAGCTCGCGGTTCAGCAGGAAGCCGTGATGACCAGGTGAAATACATCAGAGCTAAGTAGGTCAGAAGTGGCATAATCTTGTTTCTAGATGACCAAATGCTACTGTTGACATTTTGGAAGAAGAACCCGTCGCAGATCCAAACCAAATGAGCTCATTTAAAACCAAACAAAGAGAGGAAAAGGCAATCCTAGAAAAATATACATCTTCTCTTTAGTGGTTTCAGAAGTAAGCAGGCCTGAGTGTTAATTAGAGGCCAAGTCAAGAGATTGCTCCGTTTCTCAAAACAGGCGATTTCATTAACCGTGGAGTTTGAGATAAAGTCTCTGTTTTCTGTGAAAAAAGTTGATAACGACTGCATGCGAGTTCATCCTGATATTTCTGTTAGTCTGTTATTTCGATTTTACACCACAACAACACTACATTCTGGGTTCTTATTCAAAAGAACAAAAGGTGAAAAGGTGTTAAATAATTTTCTGCTCTGCCTAGCCAAAAACACGTCACATGCTCCCAGAATCACTGTTTCACAATCTGAGTCCTGGAATATGTCCGTGCCATCAGGGAGGAAACCCTCCATAGATGTGATGTGCTGGTGATTCAGTACATTCAGGTGGTCATGTGACTTCATTTTATCTCCACATAACGTCGCTGAGTCTCGACCTGAGCGACTGAAGCGACCCCAGATCATAACACTGTCTCCAGAGGCTCGTACAGTGGACACGATGCATGATGGGAGCGTCGCTTCATTACAGCGCTTCCCTTCTCACCCTGACCACGCCCATCACTCTGGAATAGGCTCAATCTGGACTCATCAGACCACATGAGCTTTTTCCATCGCTCCAAAGTCCAGTCTTTATGCTCCCTAACAAACTGAAGCCTGACTGAGGTTTCACTAGCAAGTGGTTTTCTTATGGACACACAGCTGTTTAGTCCAAGTGAATTCTTGTCATGTGTGGAAAGGCTGTAGTGTACTGTATGTTCTTGCACTCTTTTGAGTCAAATTACTTTCACATCATAGAACTGGATACATAATTGTAGCATAATAAAAACCAAAACGGGACCTATAGTCGATCCCTGAGATACACCTCAAACAGCAGGAGTGATAATACAAAGATAATCGACTATCCCAGGCTTATTCCTTACGTGCTTATCATGTGCAGGGTCACAGAGCACTAGGCGGTGCACTAGGCGTGGTACACCATGGCGTGGTACAACATGAATGGGATTCCACGAGCACACACACACACACTCACTCACACATTACATGCAATTTGGATTCGGCAATTAGTCTAATTTGCATGTCTTTTGACTGTGGAAGGAAACCAGAGTATTCGGGGGAAAACCCACAGAATGGGTAGAACATGAAAGTTCCACGCACACACACACGGTGGAAATCGAACCCTTGAACCTGGAGGCGCGAGGCCACAGTGCTAACCACTACACCACCTCCACAAATAACGTCCTTATGAAATTGAAACCTTGCTCATATTCAAATAAATCCGGTGCATAGTAACAGATTCCATTTTAATTCCTGAAATGACTTTCCAGCAGGAGGATTAATACAGTTAGGCTCTAGCATTAATCTCTTTAATCCCTTTGCAGTATAACTATAAACGCTCTACTGTACGTGCATGAGATCGTTGTGTTCTTTACGATGATTAAGTAATATTGTATGCAATATGAAAGTCGTGGAAGGCTCATTCACCTTTCTCTTTCAGACACAAACCAAATCCTCACACATTTTTTTTCCCCCATTTTGTCTCAAATGTGGTTTATTTTATACAGCATCATTTTTTTTTTCTTTTTTTTAAAATTTCTTTTATTTGCATTATGTACAGGCTCTTGACTCACACCGTGACGAGAAAGAGATAGAAACACAACACTTAGAGAACACAAATCACCTCGGCGTTATGATGTTCTTTTAAACACCTCTCTTACATTTTTTTATTTTTTATTTATCATTATTATTATTTTAATGCGTTAAAGGAAACTTATCTTAAATCACGTGAATTTGTTGGACCAGCACTTCACTCCGGGTCAAAAACTCATGTGAATGAATACAGTACATCGTTTTCTTAATTTTTTAATTACAGTATTGGTCATGTTAGGACACCAATCTGGAATTAAAAATGAATAATAAACAAATAAATAAATAAATAAATAAGTAGAGAAATAAATAAATAAATAAATAAATATACAAATAGTTTAGCAGTACAACATTAGACACATGAATGCTTTATTTAAAAAAAAAAATAGACAAAATGAATATAATTCACTTGTGATGATTTAAAGATCAGATGATAGATCACCTTGTGCTTATTAACGAGAGAAACATCCACTGAAATTAGGTTTGCATCACAACAAAACACTTTTTTTTTGTCACAAATTCAGTCTTTTTAGCGGTCTGTGCTTTACTTGACATTTCCATCTTCCGCTTTGTTCTCAGTCCAGACTCCGCCCCTTTTCATGTCACTGCAGCATTATCTGCGTCTGGTCACCTGCTCCATGTTTAGTCTGTGATTAGTGTCCATTTATACCTTTGTTTTTTCACATTGTTATCAGCAAAATACTGTATATCACTACTGCATCAGTTTTTTTTCTTTTAATTAAAATCATGATTTCTACTTTGGCATAATAAAGCAAACGTTAGCTTCCCTTGACTCCAAGTGACATACGTTTTTGTTGTTGTTGTTGTTGTTGTTGTTGTTGGTCATTTCATTCCCTTTAAGCTAAAGACATACAGGTCAGGCTTTAACGGTTCGTCTGAACAATATTCGTAGACGTGATTCCATTGTGCTATTCGTGGTTATGCTCCGGAGAACAGCATTATGGGAAGCTAATTGTAAAGCGTAAATAGCAGGTATAGTGGATGGCGGTGCTGCGCGACTGTAAGTGCCTAATGTTGCCTTTCAACGCTCCGCTGCTTGTAATGGAAACACATTTACCCAAGCCCACTTTTGCATCGACATCAGCAAAGCGCAAATTATGAGTCACGGGTCCTCGGAGATGTGAAGAGGCTCGAGCGTTTGAGTCATGCACTGTTGTTTGAAAGGATTTTTTTTTTTTTTTTCCATGGCTTCGGTGAACAATAAGAACGCAAATGCTATGTTCTGTTCAGTTCTGTTTTGTGCGATCGGTATTGCAGTTGGTAAAATGGTGACATTTAATGGGCCGGTGAATGCAGACAATGCCATCAGCTCCTGTTTGCCCACACAGGACAGTCAGGGTGAGTTCAGATAACAGATGAGTCACTTCGCCAAACACTGCGCGTTGATATTTTTTCTTATTAATAAATAATGTTTACATGGACACAAAAGCCAATCTTTAGAAGCATGCCACGCAGCGCGAATCAAGAGCGAATTGTCTGGGAATGTGGGAGTCTTATTATTAAAAATATAAAAATAATCATAACAATAGCTTCAAGCTTGGGGTTTTCAGGGACCAAGGACCATACTAGTTCGGTCTACCCGGCGTTTTGTTTTTGTTTGTTTGTTTGATGGTTTTTGCCAAAGAACTCAAAGAAGGTTAGGAAGGTTTAAGAGATTAACCACTGCACTATAGCGCCACCATTAGGTCACTGAGACTCATTTCACTTGCCTGAGTAGACAGAAGGATTACTACCTACTTGAAAAGCCTAAGAATAATAATAATAATAATAATAATAATAATAATAATAATAATAGCACTGATGAAGTGCTTGGACCCTCCATCATAACCTCCATCTTTATCTGTTTAAAAAGAAAAGTAAAGACAAGCTATATATATATATATCTTAATATTTTTTTCTTTAAAAAGATCGCTCTCGATAGAAACACAATGCAACAAAATGCACGACATCGAAACATGGCCCGACACACTAGCACCACCTAGAGGTAGTCCAGTCATGTAAAAGTGACTTCTTCATAAGCCACACATTCCAATATGGTTCCAAACAATGTGTTATCTCAAAGACATTCAGATTTTTTATTTTTTTTTTGGTGAAATTGGTTATGCATGTCATGATGATTCACATTCATAATTACAAAAGTTTTTTTTTTTTTTTACTTGACTTGAACGTGAAAGCGACTGTCCTGACCTCGCCTCACGCTGTTTGATCAGATGTCGCTAGCACTGCTATTAAATCCCCACGCTGCCGTTGCTAATGATGACTCCGGTGCCCTACGCATGGGCAGGGGGAAAAAAAAAGTCGAATGAATTTATATATTTTTTGTATACCCGATCTAGAACCACAGCATCAGATTTGTGCAAAAGATTAAGGGTGTAAATTTTTAGATCTGAGTCACTTCAGGTAATGCGAAGGTAGCCTTAGCGGGATCTGGACAATGGGATTTTTGACTGCGTTTCTAAAATAGTTACTGAAACAGTCTATTTAAAAATATTTTGTTTTGTTTTGTTTTTTTTTTTTCTTTTTGAAAATCCATAAGTTCCGGACCCATTTAACGACCCTTCGCTGCGCCTTCTTTTTCTTTCCAGTAGCACGGTTCAAGAGTGTGACTCCCGAGCGAACATGGTGTTATGAAGAACCCACGTCTGTAACCTCGCCCCGCTGCCTCCAACATTATGCTAATGTTCACGCTCCATCACAGCCTCGCCTGGAGCCGTGCCATACATCAGAAACTATTTGAACAGATGCTTTGAAAACAAAACCTTATCTTTGTCGTTCTGAAACATGCTGAGAAATGACTGTGTTTGTGCTCGTGTGAACGTGAGCTTAGCAACAATTAGAGACAAATGTGGGCGGAGTATAAAAACTGTACTTCTGCCGATCTCATACTTGCCATAGATATTTTTTTTGTCCTTCTTCTTTTTTTTTTTTTTAGCTCCTAAGCCTCGTCCACATGTGTGTGAATAAAGTCTTGTCTTCTTGATTTAAAAACAATAATTTATTCAAATTTTATTTTGCATTTCTGAATTTTTTTTTCTTCTTTTTTTTGAGTAAACCCCACTTTTAGAATCACACTCGAGATGATATTCAGTACAACAGCATGACCTCAAATGTGATTTTTCTTTTATACAACAGTTTCACAAATGTCAATTTTAATCGACAGATAATGAGTTGTTTGTTCATTTAACTAAAAAAAATTTTTTCGCTTACATACCCTAATACTAACAGTTAGTATAATTAACAGGTGGGAAAGTAGTTTTAAATTCTTACTGGTACTAAATTCTAATGTGTAAGATGGTGGACAGTCCTGAGACAGTCCTAAACTTACTAAATTTACTTTATATTTCCGCTTTTTAAAATATCAGGTCTTTTAACTTCCGGGTTCCGGGGTCGAAATCCAAAAACAACAAATGGAAAGCTAGTGCACTACAGATCTCGCCATTAAGAACGCACGTTTCTTGAAAAGGCATCTCGCGCGCTTCCGCGGCAGCTCGCGAGAATCTGTGAAAATGCCGAAATCATTGCCTGTAGGGGGCAGTCGTGTTTCAATCTGAAGTATTGTGTGTCTACTGAAGCCAAAAACGTGTTCTCTCTCTCTTAGGCGCCCATTGACAGGAAGCGACGGAGCTCATAAACGTGTCAAGCTCAAACTTTAAATTCTGATATGTATTTATTCTTCATTTTCTTCTCTCCTGCAATGATGATACGTCTTTGACTGCGCTTTCTCCAGTCAGTATTATTATCATTAGTAGTAGCAGTGAAAACTACCGCTGATTAACTGTCTCTCTGCAGTAGTTAAAACAGCGGATTCATTTCATTTGGGGTATTTCTAACAGGCAATCTACTAAATAATAATAAATAGATAAAATTACCCAGCACTTTAACATTTAACCCAGCAGTTTTAGTGTGTAACATAAAAATATTCCACTTGTAAAATAACATAGGCGAAATCATAGGTTGTGTATAGTGATTAAAAACAATACAACAAAGCTTATGGTAAATAAATTCTCAGACTCTTCCACTGCAGGTATTAAAAAACAGTAACAATGTCAATTTTAGAATCCGTAGAAGCTCAGTGGTCCGGACAAAACCTCTCGCGGAGGAGCCTTTTCCTGAATTCGCCATTTTCACGGGGTGGGCATCTCGGTTCATTCACACAGATGGACAGTACTGTACTCTACCTATTTACAGTACGTGGAATTTTACAGGGTTGTCACTGACCGATTTACCCTGACTAAGAGCAATATAAGAATAGTGCCAGCTGGCAAACCTTAGAAAATAATTCGGCATCTATTTAGAGTCTAAATATTTTTTTTTTAACCTGTGCTACTGTTGTTTACTTACAATATTTGTTAATTATTATTTTTTTCTTTAAATGAGGCTTGGGCTCCGGGATGTTGAGCCTTTTTACTAGTATACGTAGACTAATCAGAGCTCTATCGCCCGTTTCGAGTGTAATTCATAAATTATGTTTATAATCATGAAATGAGATCGTGCTTTAAAATTAATCTACAATTCATTTCAAACCCGCGGCTCGTGCTTTCACTTTACAAAAGGCAGCGATTTGATCAAAAGGTGATTGCGTGCGCATGCGATTTATCGATAACAATACTGCATTGATGGATGGATGTTGTTGATAAATATTTAAAATGATAATTAAATGAATAGCTGTCCATCTTTTTTGTGTTTATCTTTTCGGTTTATTATAACCCTCTGCACCACTTATTATAATAAATAGTTTTAAATGTTAGTAAAGGTACCATACAGTAGCAGTAGATATATACTGTATGCTGTAATTTGGTCATGTTCACCCATGGGTTAAACATATGCGGCATTTAATAGCATTCGCTAGTTATCAAGTTGATGTACAGGTCAATCGTGAATTACACTCAAAGTATCAACTCCAACTATGAAGTCTGATTTAATTTGCTGAAGAAATAAAATTTAGGCAGAGACGTCCGCACTGTCTTGTTAATTCATCTAAAACCCCCTACAGTATTCGCCAACAGCGCACCCAGTTGGATAAATTCACGCCTATCGTGAATGAAAGGTGAGAAGTGATTCAGCAGAATCTTCTGACACCGTGCTTGCTCTGAAGGACTATATTCGACAAGAATATAGAGAATAAGAATTGGATTTCTAATAAGATAATTAATGAAATAATACAATTATATCAAATAAGAACTTTATCTAAAAGCCAGGCCAAATTTCTCATTCACTGCTGAAGTAGTTAAACATGTTTATACTGTAGATACGTAGGTTATATTTTAAAAGTACAATTGCAAGTAAATTACAAACTGCATGTAATGTAAAATATGAATAAAACAGTATTAGACACACATATATGATATGGGAGTATATACAATGAAAAAGCTATTTACACATGAGCGCTCAAATGTAAAGCAAATGCAATTATTCATTTATTGTGTATATTTAACTTCATTCAACTGCCCACTCTTACTTTCTATTCGAATTTAAAGATGCACACACGTGTGCAAAAAACGAAGTAAAACAAAGAATACAAAAGTGTATAATCTTTAATAAAGTCAGCCTAAAACAATATTGTCTCCAATGCTGAAGCAAACATGATTTAGTTTTTGTTTTAGTCTATTTGCTGAATACAACGTGACCGCGCGCTCCGAGGTGAACACATGCAGACCCCCAGTTACTGTAGTCCCTCTTCTCACCTTTCATTCACAATAGGTGTGAAGTTATCAAGCCGGTTTCACTGATGGGGGAATTGGCAGAATTGAGGGGTTTAAAAAGAATGAACAAGACCGAGAGACGTCTCTGCCTAAAATGTATTTCGCCAGACGTTCGCCAACGTCTTCTTTCCTTGTTTTAATCTGTAATATTGTGAAATAATAAGTGAAATGTATTTCGCGTATATGCTTAAATATTCCTTTTTATTTAAAGGACATGTGTATTGTGTTTGATCTGGATTATTGCGAGACGCGATGACTTTGCCATTTTTATCGATAAATCGAACGGGTTTATCAGCCTTTTGATCAGAACGCTGCCTTTTGTAAATTTTACGGACAAATCGGGGTTCACGCACGCCGATGAACAGCTTTATTTCAGTCATACATTCACATAAAATCCACATTCCAGCTATTATTATTCTTGCTGGACACAAACACAAACAGCAAGAAAACATTAAGTTTATTATTATAAAAAGCCCGAAGCACTTTGTGTGCATATAAGAATATTTACAAAAATATATAGATTTTTGGTTCATTCGTGTCTTCTGATGGCGCTCAATGTCGACACATTTTTACGTTTTAACGAAGATATTTCGTCATATTCACGAATCAGGAAATTCGCATAGTTAACACTGACTGAACAACAGGTCTTCACTTGGTAATACACCTGTCCTTAAAAAGGAATATTTAGGCAAATACGCGAAATATATATTCACTTAAATATTACAGATTAAAACTAGAAAAGAAGACGTGCTGAGCTTCAGTTCATACAAAATGTCTAGGAAGGAAACTGTTGTCGTTATTTTACTAAATCTGAACATATTCAGTAAAGATGTGAATTACACAAAGTATCTGTAACGACGCGGGTGGTGCGAGGGGCAGAGTCGCATTTAAACTGTCCAGAACGGGCGGATCCACAGGCTGCTACCGCGCGGAGTTCTGAACGGCCACCGGCGCGGCCACTTATACACGCGACTGCCAGACAGACTGAGCAATGGTTCAGCGTGCGCGCTCAGTTTACTACTGCCACAACATCCCGCTCTCTCTCTCAAATAAATAAGGGCATAAGCCCCGAGAAGATACAAGTTTTTGCTTTAGTTTCCAAAGCCCGTCCGTTCTCGCGTAGAGACGGCGGAGCTCTGTTTATTTTGTGTTCTCAGTTTTTTGTTCCCGTTTAAATAGTTAATTAATAATCTCACGCCATCTCCAATCGGAAAGGTCTTCACAAGCACTCTCACATACTCCTGTTTCGTTTACCCATCTAAAGTCCTGTGTATACTGTAGGTAACATTTTAAAAGTACAATTGTAAGTAAATTACAAACTGCATGTAATGTAAAATATGAATAAAACAGTATTAGACACAAAAATAGGATATGGTAGTATATACAATGAAGAAGAGTGCTCAAATGTAAAGCGAACGCAATTATTAATTTATTCTGTATATTTAACTTCATTCAGCCGTTTAAATTACATGAAAAAATAACTTGCCTACCAGCCCACTATTATTTTCTGTTCAAATTTAAAGATGCACACGCGTATGCAAAAAGTCGAAGTACAACAACGAATACGAAAGTGTATAATCTTTAATAAAGTTAGCCTGAAACAATATTGTCTCCAATGCTGAAGCAAACATGATTTTGTTTTTGTTTTAGTCTATTTGTTGAATACAACGTCACTGCGCGCTCCGAGGTGAACACATGCAGACCCCCAGTTACTGTAATCCCTCTTCTCACCTTTCATTCATGATAGGTGTGAACTTATCAAACCGGTTTCACTGATGGGGGAATTGGCAGAATTGAGGAGTTTAAAAAGAATGAACAAGACCGAGCAGACGTCTCTGCCTAAAATCTATTTCACCAGCAAACCATAAACATAAATAGAAACAAATCAAATGTTTAATGATATCAATTAAATCAGACTTCATAGTTAGATTTGATACTTTGAGTGTAATTCATACATTTACTGAATATATTCACATTTTGTAAAATAATGAAACCCGTTTCCTTCTTGGACCGCACGTCTACTTTCCTTGTTTTAGTCTGTAATATGTAAGTGAAATACATTTTGCGTATATGCTTAAATATTCCTTTTTATTTATGGTCTGGTGTCGTATGTTTAATCTGCATTATTGCGAGAGGCGATCACTTTCAGTATGTCTGCACCTTTTGTAAAGTGAAAGTATGAGCCGCGGGTTCACGCACGCAGCTTTATTTCAGTCATAAATCCACAATCGCATTCCAGCTATTATTTCCAGCCGTGGTCAAATAATGAAGTGGATGAAATAATCATTCAATGCTGGACACAAACAGCAACAAATCCAGATGATTATTTTTATAAAAAGCCCGAAGCACTTCATGTTTATATTTGTTCCTTCATGTCTTCTGATGGTGCGCGACACATTTTTACGTTTTAACGAAGACTTGTTGACATATTCACGAATCAGGACATTCGCATAATTACTGTATATGTGCCGCATCTCATAGGTGTGTGTGTGTGCACGGAGAGTTTGTGTATATGTGCGCGCGTCTCATACAGTAGGTGTGTGTGCGCGCGCATTTCATATGTAGTTGTGTGAGCATTTAGTAGTATATATAGATGTGTGACTGTTTCATATATGTGTATGCAAGTGTTTGACGTGTGTGTGCATGAGTGAAGTTTGATTTAAGCCCTATACGGCGCCTCACAGTTTAGGGCGTCTCTTTTCATCATTATGAACATAATATAAAACAGATATACGCACATTCATCATAAAATATTATTATTGTAAAACAAAATAAAATTCATGTTTGCTTCAGCATTGGAAACAATATTGTTTTAGGATAACTAATTATACACAATTCTTCGTTGGACTTGGTCTGGCTTTTAGATAAAGTCCCTCCATGCGCCATCTGGCGGATATTCAGTGAAACACAACACATTTATTTAAATTCCCGAATGTTGCTTAAGGGATTTCGCGGCATGTCGCGCGCCAAATTGCGGGATCTCACGGGAAAAAGCGCGCATTCTTAATGGCGAGATCTGTATGCAGGGTGTACACTCCCTTGTTCCCTTGATCAGGAGTTAAAGACGTATTTGGGATTCAGCCTTGTGTTAGATGCTAGTTTGCTTTGTACCTAAGTGTTAGCTCTATACAGAACAACATGGACGATTCAGAAGCGATTACTGCAGAGACGTGAGGCGTGTTGTTTAAGACGACATGACGTTATCAGATGTGTGTCGTTGCTGAAAGTGCTTCTGTGACTGGGTGTGAATGTGGGTGTGGTCAGGCAGCCGCTCTCTCCTCAGTACCGCGGACAGTACAGACCGACTCTCACCCCACAGTCAGTGTCATTAACGTCCCCAGTGAATTGGGACGTGGAGTGATACGTATAGTTAGTGCCGTTATGCTCCATATCAACACAGGAATGGCTTTTGGTTAAACTTAGCAAATTGAAATACGTACTTATAGATTTAATTTCATAGGAATGAACTGATTTACGGAGCTTCCAGGGTGTCAGTACAGACGAGTTCAGGACAGTTCAGCCAGATTCAGGTGTAGGTTTGTAATCTGAGGGTTTTAATGTGGAACTATGATTTTTTTTTTTATGTATTTATAAACGCTTGTGGATAATGGTGAAGTCCAGTGCAGATGATGTGTGAAATGGGTTGTGTTGTCAGATCTGGAATTGAAAAGCAGTCAGGTAAAAAAAAAACAAACAAAAAAAAACAATCTGAGTTTTTTTTTCTAAGCAACATCTGACAGATAAGAGTTTGAACAGAGGCTTATTTCTCGTTACTCGTTTCCCCTCTTGAGTCAGGAGTCACAGCGAGCTGGAGCTTACACCACGCTGACACAATGGAAACCCAATCTGAAATCAATACTTTTTTCCTTTTAATTTGGACATATCTGGGGTGTTTACGGCCTCCTGCCTCTTAGGATTCAGATCCTTTATCGTCACACCAGAGCTTTGTGTTCGACTAGAACAAGAAACAAAGAAGACGAAACACGAAACGGGAGCCGAGCCCTAACCGAGAGAGAGAGAGGGACGAGCAAGTGAGTGAGCGAACGAGTGCAGAGACCAGTACAGGCAGGTTTGTTCCTCTCAGACAGGAATACTGAGGTGGTGTGTGTGTGTGTATGTGTGTGTGTGTGTGTGCAACCCCCAGCACAGCCATGACACCCCCTCCCTCCTTAATGATTCTTATGATTTTAATAAAGTAGCACATTTCAGGTGTCAGTATTCAGTATTCATGCCGTTAGCTGTTCTGTAAGTAAACATTAGATTTTCTGAAACCTCCCTTGATTTTTTTTTTTTTTTCATGATAGCACACGTACGTACACGTGCAACAGCAGGAACGAGTTTATGGTATCAAGCAGAGATATCTTCAAGCCCTGTACACCGGCGTTGCATTGAACCCGAGGTGATAGAAAGAGAAAAAGGTAGATTTATATCTCTTGGTGTTGAAAACAGAGCTCAGACTCAAACAGAGAGAGAGAGAGAGAGAGAGAGAGAGAGAGGATCTTGTGTTCCTTTGTTCTTGTTGTTTTTTTTTTTCGTCCTTTGCAATGTTTTCCATCAGGATTTCCTTAATCGGGGGGGAGAAAAAAAAAAAAAAAAACGTCTGGGTTACTGCAATGCCGCCTCGAAAATAAATAATAAAACTAACCAGAGTCTCCGGTTGAAGCGCGACCCAAGACCACGACCGCGGGAGACCCGGCATTCCCTCGCTTCCATCTTCAATAAAGAGTTCCCGAGATTTCCCAAATGTCCTCGTCGTCTCGTTCATGGAGCAAAAGGAAATGAGCAGGGGATGTGTTTGTGAGAGGGAGGTCTGTCAGAGGTGCTACTCCAGTTTCCAGTCATTTGTCAATCCTAGCAATGCTATATATGGCCGGGTTTGGAGAGGTAGGCGATGAGAGCCACCACGACCCCCACGTACACCCCGGTGCCGATGGTGATGGAGAGAGCGGCCAGGAACAGGGCTCGTCTGGAGGCGATGCTGGCCATCGGGAAGTCGCCCTTGGTCACGGCTTTGCTCGTCTGGGGAGAATAGATAAATAAATAAATAAATAAATAAAGATGAGTAACGAAGGCCAGAATGGATCAAACCAATCGTTTATTATTGCTACAACAAAGGACACTTAAGCAAGGACGAAATTCACAAACAGTACATTCCTAAAACACACACACACACACACACACACACACACACGATTACAGCTCTTCAATACCAAGCTTTGATATCTGGGAACACTGGGACAGATCAAACCCGCAGCTCTGAGACTCACGCCGAGAAGGTTAATAGAACAATAAAAGAAAACACACATTAAAGCCTGCGTGTGATGAGGATGAGATTCCGACGGTTGAGACGTGAGGAGCTGCATCACGCCCGAGCCGTCACGTCGTCTTTAGATCATATTTTCACGTCCAGGAACTAATCACACACAACAAAGAAATCCATTTACATGCATTTGAAAGCCTCTGATGCAGCTCTTTAATGTGTCCCGGAGTTGTGTTTCTACAAAGGAAACAAAAAATCACACCGAGAAAAACGTTTCTATAGCAATAGTTTGTTCACATGGGTTGGTAATGATGGACGCTTAGCAAAAACATTGATAGTGCGACGTTTTCTCTGGGTTATTTAACGTTTGGAAGGAGTCTCCAGCGTCAGCGCTTTGTAACAGTCGGTGGTAATCTTGTGGCCTTAAAGATGTATTTAGTATATAATATACATGTTTGAATATGAAATTATGGCAAAAATATTTGAAATCACAAGATTACAACAATGCTTGAAAAATGCTTTCAGGTGTGAACTCTACTCAGATACAAAGGTCTTTTTTGCAACACCCATGTCTCTCCTTTAATCGTTTCTCAGTACGCCGGAGCCGTGATCGGACTGTCTGTTTGATTCCCGTCTGAAAAGACGGCCTCCCAGGAACTCCTTTAACGACCCAAACACGTGGAAATGTCTTGGAGCGAGGTCAGGACTGTACGGGAGATGTGGTGATAACTCCCAGCCGAGTTCCTGTAACTGTTCCTGCAAGTGGTTTTGGTGAATGATTGCGCGTACAGTTCACACACACAGATGCGTCTCTATTGATTATTGATTTTTAAGGATTGGGCGTTCCACACGCTGAATGTTCACAGGAATGACTGCAGTGGGCTCTGAGCCACTTCACCCAGGACGTATGGCCTTCTTTAAAACGTTTCCACCCTTCAAGTTTTACTGCAGCTAAGAGTCTGTGCTTGAAGTCAGTTTTACGCCATCATTCACCAGAAATCTAATCACAAGTCCCAGTTTGAATTGAACGCTAATCATATAATACAAGACCCTCAGTGATGGACAACAGCAGAGTAAATGTAATTTGTTGTTGTATTCAAGTACAGTGGAACCTTGAATTACGAGCATAATTCGTTCCAGAAGCAGGCTCGTATTCCAAAACACTCGTAAACCAAATGGAATTTTCCCATAAGAAATAATGAAAACTCAAATTATTCATTCCACGGCCCAAAAAAATAAATACATAAAAATAATTAATACACAATATTAAGTAAAAATAAAACAAATTAACCTGCACTTTACCTTTAAAAAAAGTAAAAATTAAATCCCAACAGATAAGTGTTTCTCTTTGTGTGCGCAGGCGCCGTGTATTTGTGTTGAGGGACACACACACAACGGAAACACTGTTTTAAGGGGAAAAAAAGAAATCTCTCTAATGACACTCGCGTGAGCGCAGACTAATGGGATCACTGAATACTCGGCACTCGTGAATCAAGACTTGCTCATTTTTCAAGTCAAAATTTATTAAAAATCTTTGCTGTTTTGCGGAATGCTCGCAAACCGTGTTACTTGCAATCCGAGGTTCCACTGTATCTGTATTTTATTTAAGTATTTCCATTTGGGGGACTTTTTACTCGACCACATTTCAAAGTAAAATATGTACTTAAATATCTGTCTTTCCTTCAGGCGGCATGCTGGCTTAGTGATTAGCATTGTGGCCTCACACCTTCAAGGTCCGGGTTCAAGTCCCACCTCGGCATTTATGTGCATGGGGTTTGCATTTTCTCCCCGTGCTTGGTTTCCTCCCACAGTCCAAATACATTCAGATAAGGCTAACTGGTGTACGTCCTCAAATCGCCCGTAGTGTGTGAATGCAAGTGTGAGTGTGTGTGTGCCCTGTGATGGATTGCCACCTCTTCCAAGGGGTACCCCGCCTTGTGCCCCAAGTCTCCTGCAATAGGCTCCAGTCCCCGCGACCCTGAATACAGGATAAGTTGACTGAGTGAGTGAGTGTCTTTCCTTGAATGATACCGCCCATGCTTTATTTTAGCTGATTTACTTTGTCCTGTCCTTACGAATCAGTACAACAGGCTACAATACCGAGCTCCTGCAACAGAATGCACTGAAAAATGTCCTGACTCTGACTTGCCAACTCATCAACCCATTGCCTTATTTTCAAATTGTTGAACAGAAGAGAGTCATTCGTGTTGTCTGCCTGCCGCCATAATTCTCTATTAAAAACCATAGAGCTAAGCCCATTTATGTGCTAGCGGCCATTTTCTTCAATGAGAATTCTAATGTTAGCTTGCAGCAACAACATCTTTCTTTGTGTCTCACTCACTCATCGTGTATAGCGCTTTATCCTATGTACGGGGTCTCTAGGGCCTGGCGGCCATACCAGGAGACTTTGGGCATGCAACTTTGGGCATCACTTTGGTGACATTCTATAACAGGGAACACACAAACACACTACGAGCAATCAGGGAACACCAGTTAGACTAAACTCTGAAACCGGAGTACCTGGAGGAAACCCACCAAACATGCGGAGAACATGCAAACTCCATGCACACAGACCAGGACCCCTGGAGGTGCAAGGTGACAGCACTAACCACTATGCCACTGTGCCGCCACCTTTGCGTACAGGTTTTAAATTAATCCGTCATTGCCATGATTATGTGGTGTGTCTCTCCAGTTGCAGGCTGGAGCTAGTACTGACTTTAAGCTTTGACCATTTCCTTCCATTACCTTAGTGTGTAATGCTCAAAACCTCACTAGCTGGGCACTTGGACTTGGGTAAATAAAGCCTAATTTTACCTGCAGCTGATGAAGCTAAAACAGTTAGGAGGTGATTAAGGTAATTAAACGACCTTCTATTAGGAGGGATCTGTGCTCAGGGTGACATACGCGAGAGCATTTTCAGTGAGGAGATCAAGCAAGAATCTAATCACGGTAATAATAATAATGATAAAATTAGAGCCATAGCAAATCACATTTGTTGCTTGAGTACATTTAAAGGTGAGTACTGCATGTTTGTACTTTCACTCAAATGGAAATGTACAGTATATGGATGACTTGTACTGTTAATGGAGTAATTTTTGACATCTCCACTTTTACTCAAGCACAGGATTTGTGCACTTCGTCCACCACGGGAGATCATCCACAGGGCTCACGTCGCCCAAGGTTAAACTGGGGTTTAAAATGGCGCTCACAGACACAGGCACCTGTTCACAATGCACCTTAGGTAGCACTGACAATTACTTCCATGCCATTGGGGTTTTGCCAGCCGGGTCAGTTATTTTGGATAGAGGTGACCGAGAAACTCTCCATCGTTGTGAGCGGTGGACTCGCCCCATACTAACCACACCGTGGTTGAACAATCCTATCAGACGATTTCCTTTTACAATTATTTGTTTTAATTTAGAATTGTTCCTTTTTTTTTATTTTGAAAGAATCTTCAGTTCACGGTAAGAATATATATATATATATATATATATATATATATTTATTTATTTATTTTTAGTCAGAACTGAATGTTATTATTGTGACCCACTTTGAAAGGAGTAAAGCTTTGGCAGCTGACAGAGCGCGTTATTATCCCTGCACTAAGGTCTCATCCGGTGAGATGCTCGTACGGAGCTGCCCTCCGCTCGGCCTTGGCTTTCACGGTGAAGCAGCTCTTCGACTTGGTTAGGGAGGGAGAGGAAGCGCGGATGTCATGAATAGCAGGACAATCTAACAAGTGGGTAGATGAGATGGTGCGTATCAGTATCCATGGCAACATTAAGCATTCTCAAGTGCCATTGTTTTTAAAATTGTGATGATGGTTTCTACTGAAGGCTTTTCAGAAGCAATCGCGTATATTCCACCGCTCTTCAATCAATCAATTACCCAACCTGAGAGCTGAAGACCGTGGCTCAAAGCATCAGCCTCGATCTCATTCTGCTTCTTTCAGCACATTGTAATTGTTTAATCCATTTGATTCATGAGTCAGGAGATGGATGAATGGAGGGAACATCTGAAATAAGTCGGTTCATGTACATTCAAGGTCTCACGTCAATATCACGGAGCTGCTACTACAAACAGTGAAGTTATTTCTCAGTAAAAAAAAAAAAAGAGAAAAACAGGTGATGTTACTGATGTGCTGATCTTTGCTGTATAGAGATAGATTTACAGAAGGAGTCTCCATGTCAGACATATGTGGACACCATCAGGGCATTCAGACCTTTCTTTGTGGTTTCTTGGTCACATGACAATCTGCATTTCGTTTCAGGTTTTTGTTTGGTGAAGGAATGGCTGTTAAATGTTAAATGCACAACATAAAATGTTCAAACTATGAGTAGAAATGGTCAGGGATGGAACTTAACTAAGTAAAGTTACTGTACCTAAATTCATACGAGATGTCTCGGGATTTGCTCTGTTTACAAGCTCTGTTTGTTTGTCCACCCTCAGACGCCTTGTAATGGCGGTCTGGCACCCTGGCTATGAAATGACAGGCTCTTCCACTGTGAAGAGAGTTGCTTCGTCTCAGGGTAGCACCCGTACACTCAAGTTTCATCACCGGTAATGATCCAGGACATGAAGGACTTTGTGACAGATTTTCCCAGTTTCTTGCAGAATTTCATGACGTGGTAACGTCATGGTCAGAATAGCACCAGCTGCACAGGACGATGTCTTTTGGCACACTGACTTATGAAGGTCGGTGCTCCCTGCGACTGTGTGTGCAGCCTTGTGCTGCCACCTGTTGGCGAGTTACAAAATTAGTCTCAAAACTATTCGACACCACCTTGTAGTTCACACATCTGTACTTGAGTATCTTTATTTATCAGGGAATACGTTTTACTTTTAACCACTACATCAAACAACACCATCTGTCATTTCTACTACTTGGTTACATAACCAATGCGCTGTGTAGCATTTGAAACCGTAATATCGCCACCTTCTGGCTATTATGCATAATCACACAATTCATGCAGCAGATGTTTGTAATCAGAAGTGGAACGAGGGGGGGTACAGGATTTCTCTACAGTGTTTAGTTTTACTCATGTACAGGATTCATTAACTTTACCCACCACTGATGATTTCAATGGTGGAATAAATCACATGGAGATGTTGTACAGCGGAGAAAATAATCAGTATTATGGAGGTATCAGTGACTCTGCTTCAACACCAGACTGTTATTGATTACTTTTAAAAGTTCCTGGCACAGAGTGTTTTGTTCCGTACGCACTGCACTAGACAAAGTACAAATGCGTCTTTTTATCCAAAGCCTCCGCTCCGGAAGCGTCCGTGCCGTTTCGCGATTTAAATGAATTCAGATTCATATGGCAGATGGGCGACAGTCAGGGAGAGCACATCAGCCTAAATGAGGCTCAAAGCTCCGTATGAGCACCGTGCCGTGTTATTAACTCGCGCATCGCATCCTCCGTCTTCCTTCTGCAAACATATCGCAGTAAAACTCCAGTTTATTTTGTGGCTGTGTGTTTATTTGTTGTGGCCTTTCCCAGTCTGATGTCTGTTTTAGCCTTCGTTTCACACACTGTGAGCTGCAAATCCCGTGTGACTGCAGTGTGTGTGTGCGTGTGTGTGTGTGTGTGACCTCCTAATCCCAGGAAAACACTATCGATTTTTACTCCTTCATTCTGTGACAGTCAATAATGCGCTCCTCGGCCACCAGTGTGGCTATGCCCGGCTCAGAGCTGTACAAACACATTGCTGCTAGTTTTTATTCATTGAAAGAAATCTTTCTGTCAAACTCACTACTTTTCCTAATCTCTCTCTCTCTCTCTCCCACACACGGCTAATTGAATCAGTATTGCACTAGATAAAGGACATTACAGAAATGTCTTTAATGAACTCGAAGCTATACACATCTGTCTCAGGGATCAGCACGGAGACAGACATTGTTTTTGGGTGAAGAAATTTAACCCCTGATCAGATGGGATTAGTCTAACATGATTATACATGATGCAGTAATTATTCCAGTGATTATCTCTGTAATTCCTGCTAAGATGTTATAAAATATCCGGAGTGATGGCACTACTGACTCCTGGTAACCACATTTCCTGAAGGAAACACTGCAGCTCACGAAATGCTGGACATGACCGAGGAGGGAAAGAAGTACAAAATGTCTAATGTAAATGTTTCATGACAACATGTTAAGTAAAATAAAAAATAGAATAGAAACAAAAATGCTAAAGGAGTGGCTAAGGAAGAGAGGAGAAGGGAAGAAGGAAAAGTGGGGACACTGAGGGAGGAGGAGAAGCAGGGCGGGACTAGTGGAAATGGGGACACTGAGGAAGGAGGGTAAGAGGAGAAGCAGGGGCATTTGGGGATCCGTGAATGTGGCTACTAAGTAAGTGAAACTCATCCACTGTGTCCCCACTTTTCCCTCTGAAGGAGGAGGATGAGCAGGGGCACTGAGGGAGGAGGGAAAGTGTGGACACTGAGTGAGGAGTGAAAGCGAGGACTCAGAGAAAGGGAAGTGGGGACACTGAGGGAGGAGGGAAGACGGGGACACTGAAGGAGAAGTTTTAGTGGGGACCCTGACAGACAAGGAGAAGTGAGGACACTGAGGGAAAGGCGATAAGAGGGGACACTGAGGGGAGGAGGATTAACAGGAACAGTAAGGGAGTAGGGGCACTGAATAAGGCAGGAGTGAGCAGGGACACTGAGAGGTGAGGGAAGATGGGTACCCTGAGGGAAACTTTTAAGTGAGAACATTGAGGGAGGAGTGAAGGCAGTAACTCTACAGAAGGGCACTCAAGAAGGGAGGAGTGGAATTTGGGAAATTAAAAGAAGGGGGAGAAGAGGGACTGCGGAGAGAGGGAAAGGTGGAGTCACTGAAAGAGGAGAACTGGGAGAGCTAAAGGATGTGAAGCAGGGATGCTGAGGGGGAAAGGGGCATGGAAGTACGAGAAGTTGGGACGCGGAGGGAGGAGAAGTGGGGACGCTGAGGGAGGAGAAGTGGGGACGCTGAGGGAGGAGAAGTGGGGACGCTGAGGGAGGAGAAGTGGGGACGCTGAGGGAGGAGAAGTGGGGACGCTGAGGGAGGAGAAGTGGGGACGCTGAGGGAGGAGAAGTGGGGACGCTGAGGGAGGGGAAGTGGGGACGCTGAGGGAGGAGAAGTGGGTACGCTGAGGGAGGAGAAGTGGGGACGCTGAGGCAGGGGAAGTGGGGACGCTGAGGGAGGAGAAGTGGGTACGCTGAGGGAGGAGAAGTGGGTACGCTGAGGGAGGAGAAGTGGGTACGCTGAGGGAGGAGAAGTGGGGACGCTGAGGGAGGAGAAGTGGGGACGATGAGGGAGGAGAAGTGGGGACGCTGAGGGAGGAGAAGTGGGGACGATGAGGGAGGAGAAGTGGGGACGCTGAGGCAGGGGAAGTGGGGACGCTGAGGGAGGAGAAGTGGGGACGCTGAGGCAGGGGAAGTGGGGACGCTGAGGGAGGAGAAGTGGGGGCATTGAAGTACGAGAAGTGGGGACGAAGAGGGAGGAGAAGTGGAGGCACTGAGGGAGGAGAAGTGGGGACGATGAGGGTGGAGAAGCAGGATGAAGTGGGTGTAATCAGTGGTAGCATTCTGTCGAGCTCTGCTGCAGAGGTAATACGGTTTATTCGGTGCTCTGAGGACGCACACACTACAACAATCCCCCGTGTCTCCACCTGCTCACCTCCAGCGCCTCATTCGGCTCCTCTCTAAACACCACCACTATTATCATAATTACTGCAGCAGAATGAAATTAGCTTCTGACAAGATCATTTAGTCTGTGCCTCCACCAGCCGTGACCTCCGTGGCACATACGAGTGAAAGTGTTCGCTTCGATATAATAATAAAAAAAAAGGGAGAAAGAATATTTTATGATATATAATGGGAGAACCGATAAAGGAAAAGACAGAAAGAAATATGATTGCGATGGAATGAAGGAAAGCTGTAAGTAGGCACAACCTGTACAAAAAAAAAACAAAGGATATGTTTAAAAAATTGTCAGTGTGCTTTTAATGATAAAGTTTGAAAATGACTTAATATATAAGAAGAGTAAGAGGAGAAAGAAGAAGTAGAAGAAGAAGGATGGAAGTAAAGGCTCTTGTCCATGAAGCGAGATATTCACAGCAGGCGTAAAGAGAAACGAGACAGATGGAGAAATTCAGATGTTCCTCTACAGTAGCTTCACTAATGACGTGTGAGCAGGAGCTGGTACGTGAACGTGTGTGTGTGTGTGTGTGTGTGTGTGTGTGCAGTACTCTTCACACACTCTGTACCCACCCCCTGAGAGAAGTAGAAGGCTGCGATGCCCAGAGGCCAGAAACAGCAGAGCATGGAGAAGATGGCCAGGCCCAGGTGATCACGAGGAGGAATGACGATGAAGTTATCTTCACTCTCGCTGTCGCTGGAGCAGTCCGTCTGTGGAGAGACACACATCACACTTACGACGTGTTTTCACACCACACAGGAAGATCAAATTGTTATCGCACCTTTCTGCTGTTATTGTTTCCACCGGCTGAGTCACAGAAGTCAGAAGTTTCCACACACACTTATCATGAACATGAACACCAAGCCAGTTCTTTCTTAACTGGACTTTTTCAGGGAGCTGAATGATTACACACATTTTAAACAGAAGAAAACCATAAGAAGCCGGAGCACAAGGTTGGCCTTTTTGCTCCCGAAACAGCATCAAAAATATACACACCCCACTTTGATGGGTAATTTAGTAGTGGCCTGAAATGTCTTTTAATTGGCCAAACCCAAGGCCTTTCAACTTCCTGTTAGTGATGATGATGATGAAAAGTTCAAGGAGCTCTAAGGATGGTGGATTTACACTCCAGACAAGAAAACAGGAAAAAGAAAAGCAGGAAATACAAAAGTGAAGAAAGGAGGAATAAAAAAATAGCAGAAACAAGAAAGAAATTAATAAAGAAAGAAAAAGATAGAAATAGTTATAGGAAATAGAAAATAGGAATAGAGAGGAATAAATGGAAAGATGAATCAGGGAAAAAAGAAAGAAGGAAAATGAGAACATAAATAAAGTAAAATATAATGATATATAAGATATAATGTACTGTCAGAATTAAAAGAAAGAAAGAAACATGGAAACAGTTAAAAGATTAATAAAAAAAAAAGATTTAACACTCATGTTCTTTTTTTTGCTCACAGATCATTTTATTCCATTAAAAATCCACAAGAGGACATACAGTCCTATCCAAAAATTTAGGCACCCCTTGATAAATAACATATTTTTGTGATTTTTTTATTGAAAACATGTTAATACAGTCTCTCTTGGAAGTGGAAAAAATGCACAATATTTTCAGCAAACATTGGTGCATAGTTACTATTTATGTCATAAATTCAACAAAGATTAAAAATAAATAAATAAAACAATTATGGCACTGTGCAAAAGTTTGGGCATCCTACATAATCAGTACTTAGTAACACCTCCTCTGGCAGATATCACAGCTTGCAAACGTTTTTTTATAGCCGCTAAAAGTCTTTCACTTCTTGTACTTGGGATTTTCTCCCATTCTTCCTTGCAAAAGGCTTCTAGTTCTGTAATANATTCCAGTGATTATCTCTGTAATTCCTGCTAAGATGTTATAAAATATCCGGAGTGATGGCACTACTGACTCCTGGTAACCACATTTCCTGAAGGAAACACTGCAGCTCACGAAATGCTGGACATGACCGAGGAGGGAAAGAAGTACAAAATGTCTAATGTAAATGTTTCATGACAACATGTTAAGTAAAATAAAAAATAGAATAGAAACAAAAATGCTAAAGGAGTGGCTAAGGAAGAGAGGAGAAGGGAAGAAGGAAAAGTGGGGACACTGAGGGAGGAGGAGAAGCAGGGCGGGACTAGTGGAAATGGGGACACTGAGGAAGGAGGGTAAGAGGAGAAGCAGGGGCATTTGGGGATCCGTGAATGTGGCTACTAAGTAAGTGAAACTCATCCACTGTGTCCCCACTTTTCCCTCTGAAGGAGGAGGATGAGCAGGGGCACTGAGGGAGGAGGGAAAGTGTGGACACTGAGTGAGGAGTGAAAGCGAGGACTCAGAGAAAGGGAAGTGGGGACACTGAGGGAGGAGGGAAGACGGGGACACTGAAGGAGAAGTTTTAGTGGGGACCCTGACAGACAAGGAGAAGTGAGGACACTGAGGGAAAGGCGATAAGAGGGGACACTGAGGGGAGGAGGATTAACAGGAACAGTAAGGGAGTAGGGGCACTGAATAAGGCAGGAGTGAGCAGGGACACTGAGAGGTGAGGGAAGATGGGTACCCTGAGGGAAACTTTTAAGTGAGAACATTGAGGGAGGAGTGAAGGCAGTAACTCTACAGAAGGGCACTCAAGAAGGGAGGAGTGGAATTTGGGAAATTAAAAGAAGGGGGAGAAGAGGGACTGCGGAGAGAGGGAAAGGTGGAGTCACTGAAAGAGGAGAACTGGGAGAGCTAAAGGATGTGAAGCAGGGATGCTGAGGGGGAAAGGGGCATGGAAGTACGAGAAGTTGGGACGCGGAGGGAGGAGAAGTGGGGACGCTGAGGGAGGAGAAGTGGGGACGCTGAGGGAGGAGAAGTGGGGACGCTGAGGGAGGAGAAGTGGGGACGCTGAGGGAGGAGAAGTGGGGACGCTGAGGGAGGGGAAGTGGGGACGCTGAGGGAGGAGAAGTGGGGACGCTGAGGCAGGGGAAGTGGGGACGCTGAGGGAGGAGAAGTGGGTACGCTGAGGGAGGAGAAGTGGGGACGCTGAGGCAGGGGAAGTGGGGACGCTGAGGGAGGAGAAGTGGGTACGCTGAGGGAGGAGAAGTGGGTACGCTGAGGGAGGAGAAGTGGGGACGCTGAGGGAGGAGAAGTGGGGACGATGAGGGAGGAGAAGTGGGGACGCTGAGGGAGGAGAAGTGGGGACGATGAGGGAGGAGAAGTGGGGACGCTGAGGCAGGGGAAGTGGGGACGCTGAGGGAGGAGAAGTGGGGACGCTGAGGCAGGGGAAGTGGGGACGCTGAGGGAGGAGAAGTGGGGGCATTGAAGTACGAGAAGTGGGGACGAAGAGGGAGGAGAAGTGGAGGCACTGAGGGAGGAGAAGTGGGGACGATGAGGGTGGAGAAGCAGGATGAAGTGGGTGTAATCAGTGGTAGCATTCTGTCGAGCTCTGCTGCAGAGGTAATACGGTTTATTCGGTGCTCTGAGGACGCACACACTACAACAATCCCCCGTGTCTCCACCTGCTCACCTCCAGCGCCTCATTCGGCTCCTCTCTAAACACCACCACTATTATCATAATTACTGCAGCAGAATGAAATTAGCTTCTGACAAGATCATTTAGTCTGTGCCTCCACCAGCCGTGACCTCCGTGGCACATACGAGTGAAAGTGTTCGCTTCGATATAATAATAAAAAAAAAGGGAGAAAGAATATTTTATGATATATAATGGGAGAACCGATAAAGGAAAAGACAGAAAGAAATATGATTGCGATGGAATGAAGGAAAGCTGTAAGTAGGCACAACCTGTACAAAAAAAAAACAAAGGATATGTTTAAAAAATTGTCAGTGTGCTTTTAATGATAAAGTTTGAAAATGACTTAATATATAAGAAGAGTAAGAGGAGAAAGAAGAAGTAGAAGAAGAAGGATGGAAGTAAAGGCTCTTGTCCATGAAGCGAGATATTCACAGCAGGCGTAAAGAGAAACGAGACAGATGGAGAAATTCAGATGTTCCTCTACAGTAGCTTCACTAATGACGTGTGAGCAGGAGCTGGTACGTGAACGTGTGTGTGTGTGTGTGTGTGTGTGTGTGTGCAGTACTCTTCACACACTCTGTACCCACCCCCTGAGAGAAGTAGAAGGCTGCGATGCCCAGAGGCCAGAAACAGCAGAGCATGGAGAAGATGGCCAGGCCCAGGTGATCACGAGGAGGAATGACGATGAAGTTATCTTCACTCTCGCTGTCGCTGGAGCAGTCCGTCTGTGGAGAGACACACATCACACTTACGACGTGTTTTCACACCACACAGGAAGATCAAATTGTTATCGCACCTTTCTGCTGTTATTGTTTCCACCGGCTGAGTCACAGAAGTCAGAAGTTTCCACACACACTTATCATGAACATGAACACCAAGCCAGTTCTTTCTTAACTGGACTTTTTCAGGGAGCTGAATGATTACACACATTTTAAACAGAAGAAAACCATAAGAAGCCGGAGCACAAGGTTGGCCTTTTTGCTCCCGAAACAGCATCAAAAATATACACACCCCACTTTGATGGGTAATTTAGTAGTGGCCTGAAATGTCTTTTAATTGGCCAAACCCAAGGCCTTTCAACTTCCTGTTAGTGATGATGATGATGAAAAGTTCAAGGAGCTCTAAGGATGGTGGATTTACACTCCAGACAAGAAAACAGGAAAAAGAAAAGCAGGAAATACAAAAGTGAAGAAAGGAGGAATAAAAAAATAGCAGAAACAAGAAAGAAATTAATAAAGAAAGAAAAAGATAGAAATAGTTATAGGAAATAGAAAATAGGAATAGAGAGGAATAAATGGAAAGATGAATCAGGGAAAAAAGAAAGAAGGAAAATGAGAACATAAATAAAGTAAAATATAATGATATATAAGATATAATGTACTGTCAGAATTAAAAGAAAGAAAGAAACATGGAAACAGTTAAAAGATTAATAAAAAAAAAAGATTTAACACTCATGTTCTTTTTTTTGCTCACAGATCATTTTATTCCATTAAAAATCCACAAGAGGACATACAGTCCTATCCAAAAATTTAGGCACCCCTTGATAAATAACATATTTTTGTGATTTTTTTATTGAAAACATGTTAATACAGTCTCTCTTGGAAGTGGAAAAAATGCACAATATTTTCAGCAAACATTGGTGCATAGTTACTATTTATGTCATAAATTCAACAAAGATTAAAAATAAATAAATAAAACAATTATGGCACTGTGCAAAAGTTTGGGCATCCTACATAATCAGTACTTAGTAACACCTCCTCTGGCAGATATCACAGCTTGCAAACGTTTTTTTATAGCCGCTAAAAGTCTTTCACTTCTTGTACTTGGGATTTTCTCCCATTCTTCCTTGCAAAAAGCTTCTAGTTCTGTAATATTCTTTGGTCGTCTTGCATGCACAGCTCTTTTAAGATCTACACACAAATGTTCAATGATGTTTAAATCAGGGGACTGTGACGGCCGTTCCAAAACCTTCAGCTCGCGTCTCTTGAGGTTTTCCATAGTGGATTTCGAGGTATGTTTAGGATCATTGTCCTGTTGTAGAAGACGTCCTCTTTTCAGCTTCAGCTTTTTTACAGATGCTGTGATGTTCGCTTCCAGAATTTGCTGGTATTTAGTGGAATCCATTCTTCCCTCCACCTGTGCAATGTTTCCTGTGCCACTGGCCGCAACACAACCCCAAAGCTTGATAGATCCGCCCCCATGTTTAATAGTTGGCGAGGTGTCCTTTTCATGAAATGCTGCTCCTTCTTTTCTCCAAACATGCCTTTGTTGATTGTGGCCAAAGAGTTCGATTTTAACTTCATCAGTCCATCAGGCTTCTGCAGATGTTCTGTTGCAGACTTCTGACGTTGGATTTTATGATGGGGACGCAGGTGAGGTTTTCTTCTGCTGACTCTTCCATGAAGGTCTTGTGGAACGCTGCACCACCACTCCGGAGTCTGCTGAATCTTCCTGCAGGTTTTTTTTGCAGTCAAATGGGGGTTTTAATTTGTCTTTCTGACCAGCATACGAGCAGTTCTCTCTGAGAGTCTTCTTGGTCTTCCAGATCTCATCTTGACCTCCACAGTTCCCCTGAACTGCCATCTCTTAATTACACTAGTCTCTGTGGAAACTGCAAGCTGACGACGCTTTGCTATCTTCTTGTAGCCTTCTTCTGCATTGTGAGCATCAATAACTTTAATTTTCAGAGTCTTACACGGCTGCTTAGAGGAACACATGGTTATTGACTGTCCACAAGTGTGTGCACAAAGTGTAAAGAGTCAAAGTATTTGTAAAGCGTTGAAATTGGCATTTACAAATGACAGCAGTTGCCATGAATCAGATCTAATGAGCTCATTAAGGTCTGAAACCTTGTAAAAAGAATTTGAGACTCCGGAACTCTTGGGGTGCCCAAACCTTTGAACAGTGCCATAATAATGTTTTTATCTTTGTTCAATTTATGGCATAAGAAGTAACTATTCATCAACGTTTGCTGAAAATATTGTGCATTTTTTTCCATTTCCAAGAGAGACTTTTCAATAAAAATGTCACCAAAATCTGTTGTTTATCAAAGGGTGCCTAAACTTTTGCACAAGACTGTATATGACCACCTAATGTTGTATTAGATCGTTTTATCAATTTGAGCTTTTGTAGACTTTACATGTTTTGAACTGTATTTGTCCTGCAGGTCTCATTTACCACTTGTTTTTTTTTAGGGAATTTAACATTATAGAGATATTTTTAATATACTGTAACAAATACTAAGATGAAAACTATTGTACTATTCATCACAGACTACGTCACTGAAATGTTTACCAAAGTCAATTTTTTTTTTTTTAAACCAGCTAAATTTTCTAAACTGTGGAACAAAATAACAACTTTTGTGTTCCCAGTCAAAAAGCTCAAATATACAGTACACAGGGAAAACTGAACTATATTACACAACGAATGCTTGACATAAACACTGTATGGACACATTTACACTTTAGCTCTGAAAAGACTAGTGACATCCCAATGCTCTCATGAGCATGTTGGGTGATACAGTATACTGAGGACATTGCATGGTCTTTGCAAATATATACACCATATCTGTGTCACACACAGCTTGTTTTTTTTATCTCTTGGTGCACAACGTTGGCGCTTCTTTCTTTCGCCTCCTCCTTGTTGTCGTGGATGTTGCTGCAGTTGCTTGCGTGTCTAATGCAGCAGAGGGTGGCGTTTGTGGAAGGTGTTGGCTGCCCTGAATGAGCGGCTCCATCATGCTTTTGCCCAGTTCTTCAAGAAACAGTCTCCGAACCAAAAAGCCATTTTAGGCCGACACATCGCTAATATAATAATTTTTTTTTTTTTTTTAAGTCTGTCAGGAAAAATATAAACAGGACTTGAGGATATGGCATATCGTGTTGGCCCTGGGGTCAACCAGATGACATTTTCACTTGGAAGCCGACCTCTTCTCCCAGGTGGGGATGACAAGCAAGAAATTATCATTTTTTATTTATAAAACAACTTCAGCTGGGTCTCCTTCCTCATCAGTGTCAGAGTCTTCCTCCTCTGCATCATCCTCAACCTCTAAACCCAACTCACTCTCTGCTCCTCATCACGGTCGTTGTCAAAGGTGAATTCCAGAGCTTCACATGCAGTACTGTATATCTCTTGGCCATCGTGCTTCCACAGACTGAACTGTAAGACCTCAAAAAAGATTTATATTCCAGAGCTGCATGAAAGTCGTATGCTTGAAACAATTATGTTGTCGATAGATTCCTGTGAGGGTTGACATGAAAGCCAAAATAGGCATATTTTGTGTGTGTGAGAGAGTGTGAGAGTGTGTGCATGCATGCGTGCATGTTTGTGTATATCTGCTCAAAAACACCGTTATGTTGAGGTGCTGGAAAGGAGTGTAAAAATGAGCTTGAACTATATTGTATACAGTAATTAGAGTCCTACCCATTCATTTCCAATGACCCGTCATTTTTAATAAAAGTTATGGATACTTTTATGGATAAAAGTTCCATAAAACAATTTTTTTTTTTCTTAAAATATTTAAAATGTATTCTGTGTGTTGAAATGCCATGTGTGAACAAAGTCATGGAACCTCTTGACAAGCGGATGTAATTAACTGCACTTTTTTAAAAGAGGAAACATGTAAATCGGTCAAAGGGTTAAACGAGGGGAATAAAAGAGGGGGAAAGAAACAACAGAAAATAGTTAAGAAAAGAGGAACTAAAATAGCAAAATTGGTAAAGTGATAAAAAAAGAAATAGTACAAAATGGTAGAAAAAAGAAGAGAAAAAAGTAGTAAAAAAAAAGAAAGAACAAAAAATAAAGAGGAATTTTTAAAAAAATTAAACCTGATGATTTTATTATTTTATTTTACTTTGAACATCACTACATCAAACACTAAATCAATAAAAATCTGCCATGAAAAAATAATTGTCAGAATGTCAGGATGTTAGGTGTGCTACTTCACTTTAGTCTAAAAGCATATCTGATGAATAAAATAATGGAAAATAATGGAAATGGAAGATAAGAAAAACACGAGAAATCTTTGCACGTGTTACTGTGACAGGTTGAAACGTGCACATATTTTGTTATAAATTAAAGAGAGACTGTAAATCCAGACTGCATTACAAGTGTCACAATCTGCATTAGGCATTAAGCCTGTGATTTAATTTTTTATTGTTTATTTTAAACTGTGATAAGTTTTATCAGAGATCTACAAAGTTGTCTCAATCTGTTAACCTGTGATCGATTACTTTGGTCTTCTCCCAGATACCTTGGGGAAATTCCACTCTGTTCCTCATTGTAGTAAACCTGCTGTTGAGGGAACATCACGTATCACTCGCGTGATTATTTCTCCCCATTTTTCAGGTATGTTGACAGAATTTGATACGACTAAATGAATGTAATTACTCGCTAACAAGTTTGGAGTGTTCAAAGTATTTTTCAAGTAAATGTTAGCTATATTGTGTATAGTAATGCTTGTGTGTGTGTGTGTGTGTGTGTGGTGTGTGTGTGTGTGTGTGTGTGTGTGTGTGTGTGTGTGTGGGTGTGTGTGTGTGTGTGTGTGTGTTTGTTTGTTTGTGTGTGTTTGTTTGTTTGTGTGTGTGTGTCTGTGTTTGTTTGTGTGTGTGTGGTGTGTGTTTGTTTGTGTGTGTGTGGTGTGTGTTTGTTTGTGTGTGTGTGGTGTGTGTTTGTTTGTGTGTGTGTGGTGTGTGTTTGTGTTTGTGTGTGTGTGGTGTGTGTTTGTGTGTTTGTGTGTGGTGTGTGTTTGTGTGTGGTGTGTGTTTGTGTGTTTGTGTGTGTGTGTTTGTGTGTGTGTGTGTGTGTGTGTGGTGTGTGTTTGTGTGTGTGTGTGTGGTGTGTGTTTGTTTGTTTGTGTGTTTGTTTGTGTGTGTGGTGTGTGTTTGTGTGTGTGGTGTGTGTTTGTGTGTGTGGTGTGTGTTTGTGTGTGTGGTGTGTGTTTGTGTGTGTGGTGTGTGTTTGTGTGTGTGGTGTGTGTGTTTGTGTGTGTGTAGTGTGTGTTTGTGTGTGTCTGGGTAGTAATGTGTGTGTGTGGTGTGTGTGTGGTGTGTGTGGTGTGTGTGTGTGTGTGTGTGTTTGTGTGTGTGTGGGTGTGTGTGTGTGTGTGGGTGTGTGTGTGTGTGTGTGTGTGTGTGTGTTTGTGTGTGTGTGGTGTGTGTGTGTGTGTGGGTGTGTGTGTGTGTGTGGGTGTGTGTGTGTGTGGTGTGTGTGTGTGTGTGTGGTGTGTCTGGTGTGTGTGTGTTTGTGTGTGTGTGTGTGGTGTGTGTGTGTGTGTGTGTGTGTGTGTGTGTGTGTGTGTGTGTGTGTGTGTGTGTGTGTGTGTGTGGGTGTGTGTGTGTGTGTGGCCAGACTGCGGCGAGGTCAGTGACACACATTCCATAGAGCCGTGTCACATAAAGAGAGAGAGAGAGAGAGAGAGACGTGTTGGGTTGCCAGATTTGACTCACTGAATCCACCGAGACGATTAAACACATCCTGAGTCTGAGATAGAGACGAGATAAATAAAGATAAATAAACAAACTACTGTGGCACTATCTATATATGTGTGTGTGTGTGAAGGAGGAGGGAGGGAAATAGAGAGAGAGAGAGAGACAGAGAGAGAGAATAAAAAAGCAAGCTATACACTTGGACAGACTGAACCGTTATTCAGTCAGACAGGAAATCACACCTCTTTCTAGAAGAGACAGCATGTGAGACACACACAC
>QNUK01000492.1:0-37500 GCA_013621035.1 Clarias magur
GAATGATGTTTTAATCGGACCATGTTTTCGAACGCTTATGCAGTGCAAGTAGTATATCATGCCCTCAAAAGAGTGGGACGATTATAAAACTCATCGTCGTGAATAGCACACATCGGGCTGACTGTAATCCTTTTCTCAAGACAATGGGACAGAGAGGAATTATTTCTGACAAACTCTGCAAGAAGGGCACGCTAAAAGCATGTTTTGTAACCTCGGTTCCTATGGCATGATAATGCGCTGCTTTTAAGAAGTAAAGCTCCTATTGTGAAGAGCGACAAGACAAAGCCATCAGTATGCTCTTAATTCCTATTAATGTTAATCATGTGCGGTCTCCCCCACATGCTAAAAAGCAATGAAATTACGTTCAGCAGCAGTGCGCTGATTAGAGAACCCCCTGCTGAGACCTTACAGAAATGCAGAAAAACTAACGTTGTTAAACAAACAAACAAACAAACAAAAAAAAAATCAATGCAAGCCAGGAGGTGAACATTTAGCATCAGGGAAATATGTCCTTGGGCCACCTGGTATCCATCGACATTATGTGGAGAGGTAGGGTGTAGGGATGAAGATGGAGTGGAGTTTGTAAATGAGTGGATTTGGGAAATAGTTCTTAAATCCTTTCTTTGAACCATGATACACTGTTCTCACAATACACAATGACCAATATTAAAAGCGGCATATAAACAAAACTGAACTGAAATTGATCTTGATCACTAAGGCTGTCCATTGGTTGTTCATTGATTTGTTTGTTCTTCTTGGGCTTTGTCCATTTTATCCTAGGGGATGCCACATCAGATCATTTGATTTACAAGATCTGGCCTGATGCCCTTCCTGTCGCAAACCCTCGGTGTTGTGTTTTCCTATTTGGGCTTGGGTATTGTGCTGCATACAGTGGCAGGGTTGTATGCTCTGAAGGCTTAAGGGTCTTTGCCAAGGAACCAACTGTGTAACTGGTAACAGGCCTTGAACGGGCAACCCAAAGCATCAACCCCATAATCCACCACTGTCCTTAGTGAGTTGCTTGCTGTTTGTGTAGCAATGTTAAAAAGTATCACAGGACAACCAGTCATTCGCTGTAATGTATCCCAGGAAACTCTCCAATCTTACCTCCTTGAGTTCTTGCCACTGACTCCCTGCCTCAAAGGCGTTGGGGTCAGGGACTATGCAGAGCAATGAATCAATGGCAAGGTCCCATTAAGTTCCTGCAATCATTCTGTGCCAATGCATTGTGAGCATATTTTTATTAAATATACTTATGCATGCAACAATATGATAGAAACTATTGATCTTAGTAAAAGAACATAGAGGTAAGGTAAGGAGACAGAGGTGAGCTGAGGACAATGTGATGTCACAGTAGCAAGAACAGGCAGCACGAACTCAAACGAACTCTAGACAGGTAGCCATCTTGGATTTGAGATGCTTAGGGGACAGTGTGTACCAAACAGACCCTAGGGATGATGTAATCTCTGTACCCTGAGCATCCAAAAGTACCTGATGTCCCTAGACATGATGTAATGTCAGCTGATATTAGCCCTAGACATTATGTAATGCCAATAGCCCCAGACATGAGGTAATCTCCTCAGACATGGGGTGATCTTAACTGTGATGTAACCGGGGCTGGATACATGTGCAGACATGTCAAATTTAAAGGGACACAGACAAATAACCAAAAGACACACACTCAGCTTAATGAATAATAAGTTTAATAAGAGTAGGCACAAAATAAAATGACATGTGCACCTACATAGTGAATAAAATAAAAATACAAAGTATAAGGCCCAACATATAAAAGTACAGTAAAATAGGGGGCGTGGGTAAGCATCAAATAACAAAAGGTATAAGAAATTAAATATCAAGCCTTCTCTGACCCAGAACCACATTGATGGGAAGATCAGTGTGAGGAACAAAAACAGAAATACCACGATTCAAAAGTGGTGTAGGCGCTTCAGGAAAATCAGTTTGGGTACCAACAGACATTTTAAAATCAGTCTGAGTACTGACACTTCTTAGACCAATAGGCCTTAAGAGAGACTGGGCTGGAGTACTAGACTCTGGTCGCACAGGCCTGAAGGAAAGTAAAGGGGAGCTATGTGCCTCCGGACGTGGTCTCTTAGAAGGACCAGGCCCGGAGTCATCTTTCCTGGCATAAGTAAGACCGTTCTTATGAAGAAATTGTGTCAATGATCCATCAGACTCATTTTGGCAAAAACTCACTGAGGCTCGGTCAGCAACAGGTTCAGTAGGAGTGTAATCCTCAAAGGAGTTGTGCTCTGGACTGTCCTGGCTGTCCGAATCGTCCAAAGGGATGTATTCAGTGCTTGGGCAGTTGCACTTAGCTATAACAATAAAATAAAATGCGTAAATACAACAAATTAGGAAAATAAGACAAATAATTAAAATGAGTGCGAGAGAGATGCTTACCCATGGCCTGTCTGTCGAGAACTGTAGAGTAACCCGGAAGAACTAAGAATATATAGTAAAATAAGCGCCGCCCCTATATTTTTTAATAATAAACAAACTTAGTGTAAAGATAATGGAAAATAATTTGAAAGAAAAATAGACTATAATGGGGAAAAGATATGGAGTCAGATGACGAGGTATATGACGTAAGCAAACAAGATAAGAGAAAATGTAATTACAATGGGTGACAATACTTGGAAAAAGTTGGATTACAATGGGTTAATAATTTGATAAGAAATAAGAAAAAATGTACAGGGGAGGGGGCTAGTTGAGCGCTCCTCCCCTTGAAAACTGTATAAAAGAAGTGCCCATGTCACAGTACTGCAGTCAGGTCTTGGAGGTGCTTGGGACTACAACCTAGGCATTGCTAAGCTGGCTCACTTGGTTTTATTGCTGCAATAAATCCTGCCTTACTTCATCCAGATCTACAAGGAGTCTGGAGTCTTTTCTTTGGTTCTTTTTAAAGTTCAAGTTTTTGTGTAATATTTGTAATTAAGGCAACTGTAACTAGTGTAGGAGAAAAATCTCCCACATTTATTGGTGACCCCGACGTGATTGCCTCTACGGAGGGCTCCTCCGGGGACCTGGGACCAGCGCGGGCTGACAGACCATCAACTTTTGCCGGCATAAGAAAAGGTAAGCAGAAAACCTGTTTGATCAAATTTCTGCATTAGAAGTTCATGGTCTGTTAGTGTGCGTGTTTCCAGCTGGAGAGAGGTACTCCTAAGGTATATTGAACAAAGTAAAATTTAAGTTGCCAAAATTGATAAATTAATTACTATATTTAAATTGATTGTAAAATTTATGTTAACAAGTAAAAGACTGGATGAAGTAACGAAGTATTAAGAGATCTCCATAAGTTTTATTTTGTTTTGTGATTTTTGTTTTATATTCTCTTTATTACTATTTTATACGTTGTGTGATAAGTGAGGTAACGCCACTGTGTTGGGTCAAGCCCTGACGAGGAAACTTGCCAACCAGTGGGGCTGGACCCACGAAAAATTCCTGCAATACACTAAGTAGGAGCTGCGGCTCCAGACGTGGTAGGTGAAAAATTCCTGAGTCCGCCGTTAGGCACAGAACATATAGGTGACTCACCGTTCTGAGACGCGTGTGCAGCCAGGTGTAGAGTGAAAATTCCTGTAGGTGAGCGCTATTTGAAAATTCCTACAGGTGGAATTGATGTTTTCTGGGCCCAGGTTGTGTGATAAAATATTTTATTGTTGAAGTTGTTCTGAGTACTCAAATTTTTGAAATTGTAGTAGAAAGCGCTTGTGTTGGTGTATTGTTCATATGTCTTGTATGTGTGTCTCTTAAATGTGAGTGTGTTATATTTATGTGAAAAGTCTGTATTGAATTTATGTATGTGTGTAAGAAAATATAAGGCCTAGTTAAGAGGGATATAGTATTAGAAATAGTCTAAAAAGAAGATAGAAGACCAAAAATTGGATTTTCTGATTTGCTCTAAATTAATAATAAATTTAAATAGAAGAATCTAAGAAAATAGCATATAAGTGATAGATAATATCTCTAATATTAAAGGAATTGTTTGGCTGAGGTACATGCCACTAGACATAGAGCTTACTGTGACATAGGTCTTGTCTGTGACATAGAGCTTACTGTGACATAGTCTTGTCTGTGATATAATCAGTGATGCGCTACCAGACACAGACCTCACTGTGACATCAGCTTCTTCTGTGACACGGGAGTGGTACAGGTACTGAACGTACCAGCCTAGTAGTATTATAACATAATAATTTCTTTGGACTAGTGTACACATGCGCAGCAACATATAAGTTATTAAAGATAAGCTTAAGTAAGATACAAAAGGTACCTTTACGTGTAGTGTAGTCGACGACACAACACTAATGATAATAAATATAGTGCATGAAATGATAAATGCACCTAAGTTATAAATATTAAATATATATTAGATAAAAACAAATGTTAAGCGGATTCAGAGTAATTAACTGGGACGAGCAGATAAGTGAAGAAGGAATCACAACCAAGTGTGAACGGGAGTTTAGAATTTCAGAATCAGATCAGAGTGAAACAAATAGATGGTTGTTGAATAATCCAGGAAAAGACCTACTTAAAAACATAGAGTGTGACAAGGGAGAGTGGACGCTTAGGCTTTCATTAATACCTGACGTATTAGACCTCAACTGTAACACACACACTCTAATACTTACATCATATTTTAGAATGAAGAAATGAGCTCCTTCCTAGGGTTAATTCCTAGAGAGGTTCGTTTAAGAGTAATAAATAGTACGCTAGAATTTGGAGGACTAGGAGGACCCCCTGGTTTAACTCCGCTCATTTCACTGCTGCGACAATACCCAATTTTTGATATATTGCGTTTAGAGGAAGGAACGGGAGGACGGAAAGTAAAAAGATATAGATTAATTGATCACGAAAGCGGTCCGGTAGTGCTGTATCGTGAGTGGGTGATAAATAATAATAGTGAATTTACGCTGATACCTATAGGCCCAGACGGTAGAATAATTTTTCAGACCCTTGACAAAATAGTCACGCCTCTGATTCTGACATCATCACAAAATTAATGCTTAACAAACATATAAAGAAAAAACAATTGTTAAAGACCAGCAGCAGTCATAAGACGCACACTAAGAGAACTACAAGAAATAAGCGAGAAAAGAGGCACAAAAAATCACACTATAAGACGGGACAAAAGTGTGTGATGGGGAAGTTATTCTGCCGTGGAAAAAACGCATGGCCAAAGCCAGCGACACCCGTAGACATAATTATAGCTAAACACAAGGAAGATGAAAAGCATATCAGAAAATGCATGGTAAAATGGCATGACAGGACATCAGGAGAATTACAATGGCCTAAAGAGGGAACTTTTAAAGAAGAAAATTGTAAAGAAGTAAAGGAGATGCTCAGACACACCACTAAAGAAAAGGGCAGTAAGGGAAGGATTAAATTAGAACAAAAGCTAGAAATTGTAGAATGGTTTGAAAATGAAGGGAAAAAGAAGGAGGGAAAAACTGAAGAAGAAAAACAAGAAACAAAATCAGGAAAGAGGGATCAGAAATTGGAAGGGAGTGACAGAAAAGAGAAAACCCAGAAGGGAAGAAAAGAGAAAATAAGCTTAGAATTAGAGAGACCACCACCATACACTGAGGAACACATGCAACAGAAGGGGGGAGGAATGTACCCACTACAGAAGCTGCATGAACAAGATAAAGGTACATTTGGATTTGAAGGACAAGTATTGGGAAAAATTAAAGTAACGTCATGTGATACTGAGTGGATGAACAGACAAATGGAAGAAACACCAGAATCAACAACATCCGGAAGTGGCAGTGAGGATGGAAGGGAATGGAGTGAAGAAAGAGCAACAGAACCATATGCGTCGAGAGAATCTGACGAGCCACAAACAAAGAAAAGAGGTATGGAAAGACTGAAAGAACGGAATGCACAATTTCTGTCTGAAGTACAGGGGTTTGCAAACAAACAAGTCACATCTGAAAAAGGGATGATGGAAAGGAGGAGGAGAGACAACCCAGAAAGAACGTACAGTATAGATAAAGAACCACCCACACCATCACTGTATGAAGCAGACGAAGATACAGCAGGAACAGAAGAAAATGAAGTGATGGAGAGAAATCAGGTAAAGAGAAAAGTAAAAGGGTACATGATCATTGAACCTGAGAGAGAGGCAAGGAAAAGAATGGAAGAGAGACAGGCAAGCACTTCAAAACACAACAGACAACTACACCCAAAGAGCAGAAACCAAGTGTACAGAAATGAATATCAACATGACATTTCCAACATTGCAGAAGAAGATGGTTACAGTGATGATTCCCTTGATGAATCGTTCAAGCGACTGGAAAAGCACCTCGACAGACGTCTCAATGACTCTCTGAAGGAAGCAAGAAAGGCTGTATCTGAAATGAGACCAGCTATGAAAAGAAAATCTACAGGTTCAAAGAAACCCTCAAGCTGGCGTGTCACCTCATCCTGGCCTGATGAAGAAGACATTGGACCCGTACACTTTAATGACGAACCACGTATGTCAGACCCAGAAGAATATACTGCGGCTGGACACTACCCACTTGTGTCAAAAGGAAATCAGTATCACTATGTGCCATGGTCATTTATGGATATGACAGGTCTGGCTAACCAATTACCAGATTTATGTAATGGAGCACAGAAATGGATAACACAGCTAGAAGAGAAAACCACTGGACACCTCCTGGCAATAGGAGATGTAAAGGCTATTCTGGCACAGACAATTGGGAAAGTGAAAACCACGGAGATTCTGAATGAGGCTGGCCTGCAAGCGGCAACTGGACAAAGTGTAGGAAATAGCCTAGCATTTGGACCACACAGGAACAAGGTTTGGAACGCTCTGCGAAAAGTTTATCCAACCAAAATGGATCCAGGAAAATTGGAATCAGTAATATTGAAAGAAGATGAGAACGTTGTTAAGTTCATCAATGATTTCCAGACCAAGTGGAGAGAGGAAACTGGAGGTTCCTGGGATCAAACAGATACAAGTAAGAGCCTGTTCCGAATGATGCTGAAAAAATGCATGCCTCAAGAAGTCCAGACAGCACTAGAAGGTGTCGTGGGACTGAATACACTACCATGGGACACATTTCAAGCACACATTGTACATTATGTGGAACAATACAGGAAAAAGAAAAAAGAGGCCAAGGAAGCTGCTGAGTCAATTGCAACCCAGTTACATAAAATACAGCTAGGAGAATTTGCAGCTGCAAAGAAAAAGGAAAAAGAAAAAGCAAAAGTCCAAGCAGCAGTAATGGTGCCTGAAAATCAGACAACACTGCCCCCTACTGGACCAGCGCAGCAAATGCAGCAACCAGTGCCACAAATGCAACAACCAACAGGGACCCAAGCCCCTCCAACATATGCGCAACCTGGAAACCAGCAAGGACAAAATCAACCCATGAGGTGGCAAAGACAGGGCCCCGGGCCTATTGGAGGCAGGGGACAAAGGGGACCATTCCAACAGCAACCAAGAAGACAGCAATTTAGAATGAATGCCCCAGGGCAAATGGGCCCGAATCAGTGCTGGCAATGCGGAGGAGTAGGACATATTAGAAGAAACTGTCCTCAAATGACTTGGGGAATGCAAAATGGACCACAACCTCAAGGACCATATGGAGCAGGACAAGCACCTCAAGGGAATGCAGGACCTCCTGGTCCAAGACAACCTGCTGGAACATGGACTCAAGGACAACCCCAAAATCAGTGGGCAGGTCCCTGGATGGGACCCACCCAAAATTGGAATTGACGAGGCCCAGAGGAGCCAGAGGGGGAGCAGATGCAGTACGTCTCAACACTGCATCCACAACAAGAACCAAATGTGATGGTGTCTATAAATAATTCACAACCAATTCCATTTATGATTGACACAGGTGCTACTTATTCATGTATAGGACGTGAAGGCTCCCAGCTCCCTCTCTCAAGCAATACGATAAAAACCACAGGCTTCTCGGGACAATCACAGGTATTGCATTTTACGGAGCCACAAATAATAACTTTAGAAGACACCACTGTAGCAGCACCTTTATTATTCTCACCGACTACTCCAGTTAATTTACTGGGAAGAGATTTGTTGTGCAAACTTAAAGCAAAAATTCAATGTAATGCTAAAGGACTGTATGTAACAATAGGACAGTTCTTACAGATTGCAGAAAAACCCAATAACTTGGATACAGTATATTGGCTGTTGTGCACAGGCAAGGGAGCTCAACATGCACAGAACTTATGGGAAGAATGGATCCTACAACGACGACCAGATTGTAAAAGAGCGACCTTGCCATTGCACTGTACCATGCACTATGACCAAGGAAGCCAAGATGAAGAATATGCACAATTATGGTCAGACGTGATGGAGAACACAGTCTCTGATGTGATACTAGGAGATATAATTGTAGGTGCTCCAGGAGCAGCCATCAGTGTACATCTGACTGAACAAATAGAACACTGGCATCAAGTACCGAACACAGCACCCCACATCTCCTTACTGGTGGGGGAAGAAGCACAATCCAAAGAGCTAGGATTGATGGTCAAACAAGCGGCTGAAGTGACTAAGTGGGGACAAACTCCTAATCCTTCTGTACACATTTCACAAGATCAAAAGTTTTTGAAAATAAATTTTTCAGGAATAGAAAGAGTGAGGGCAACACACACAGAAATAGATGGGAACATGACGTTGTCAACACACCCTCAGAGGGGGATGTGTAACACTCAGTTGTCATCGCACACACAAATGTCAGTTAAGATGGTAGGGCAGATAGATGAAAAGGAATCTGCATTAGAGGAGGAACTGCTGAAAACAATTCCAGAAAAATTATGGACAAGACATTCAACAGATGTAGGATTAGTTAAGTCTGGAGGACAAGCCTTAATAAAAATAAGACCAAATGCAACATTGCCTTACCAAAGACAATATCCATTGACACCTCAAGCTGTAGCAGGGATTAAACCTACTATAGATGGTTTATTGGAAGCTGGAGTATTAACTCCTACTAAAAGTCCCTGTAACACTCCTATATTTCCTGTCAGGAAGCCCAACTCAGATAAATGGAGACTTGTGCATGATTTACGTGCTATAAATCAAATTGTAGAAGCAGAATTGCCTATAGTGCCTGATCCACACACATTGTTGTCCAATATACCAGAAGATACACAATGGTACACTGTCATAGACTTATGTTCAGCATTCTTTAGCATTCCACTACATCCAGCATCACAATACTTGTTTGCCTTTACATATGAAGGACGACAGCTGACTTACAATCGGTTACCACAGGGTTACTGTGAAAGTCCGTCAATATTTAATCGAGTACTAACTCAAGATCTAGCCTCGTTAAATATCGAAAGTACTATGATTCAGTACTGCGATGACCTACTGATTTGTAGCCCAACAAAAGAGCAATGCGAAACAGATTCGTTAAGAGTTTTGACGGTTCTAGCTGAGAATGGACATAAAGTTAGCAGAGAAAAGTTGCAATTCTGTAAAGAGAAGGTAGAATATCTAGGCAGAGTGTTGGAAGGAACATCTAGGCATATATCTCCTGAACACATAGAAGCAATAATGAAAGCTCCTAAACCACGAACTGTTAAGGAGATGCTATCTTTTCTAGGCATGGTAGGATTTAGTAGGGACTGGATTTGTGACTTTGCACTAAAAACAGCACCCTTAAGAGCAATAATAAAAGTAGCTGGACAAACAAAGAATAGTGCAGTGTTAGAATGGACACCTGAAGCACTAGAAGCGTTTGAGCAGCTAAAAAGAGAACTCTGTACAGCACCAGCACTTGCTAGTCCAGAGTATAATAAGCCATTCCATTTGTATGTCTCAGAGCGTGGAGGTTTTGCCACAGGGGTTCTGACTCAACAACAAGGGCCTAGTAAGCAACCAATTGCTTATTATAGCACAGCACTCGATAATATTGAAAAAGGCATGCCACCCTGCTACCGAGGTGTGGCAGCTGCCGCCTTTGCTTATCAAAAAGCCTCATCAATTACTATGGGACATCCTGTTGTGATGTACACCACCCATGCATTGCATGCACTCCTGACTAGCCCATCATTTGTAATTACAAATGCTAGAAGAACAGGATATGATGTAATACTCTCTGCACCTGAATTGACTATAAGAAGGTGTCAGACAGTAAATCCAGCAGATCGCATGATGACCCCAGCAGAGGGAGATCCACACGATTGTCATCTTGTGTCAGCAGAACATCTGAAGACACGCCAAGATTTAGAGAACCAACCTCTGTCACACCCAGATTGTATATACTTTGTAGATGGGTCATGCTTTAGAGATGGGGATAGCAATAAAGCAGGCTATGCAATAGTAACGCCAGACATAGATGGGAAAGCCTTCAAAGTAGTACAAGCTGAACATGTGCCACAACCCTGTTCGGCCCAGCTAGCTGAGTTACTCGCTTTGACAGGTGCTTGTAAACTAGCAGAAGAAAAAGCATGTACAATTTACACTGACTCAGCATATGCATATGGAATATGCCATTTGTATGGCCCCATATGGGCACAAAGAGGTTACAAAAGAGCAGACGGAACACCAGTAGTACATGGAGAAGCAATTTCAGACCTTCTAGGTGCAATCAAACTACCATCCAGATTAGCTATAGTAAAATGTGCAGCACATAAGAAAGATGGTACATTTGTTAGTGACGGAAATGAAGCAGCAGATGAAGCAGCTAAGAAAGCAGCAGTAAATCAGGCAAACATGATGCCAGAATCCGCAGCACAAACAGACAATGAACCAAGTTCACCAGAGTCAAGTGTTAACCCTGATGAAGGGCCAAGTTCGAGTTCAAGCTCAAGCTCAAGTTCAAACACAAGTTCAGGCTCAAGCTCAAGCTCAAGTTCAAGCTCAAGTTCAGGCTCGAGCTCAAGTCCAGAATCTGAAGAAAGATTAGTACTTATACCAGAAGATTACGCACCCCCAGCACCAGACTTATCCTCACTAGCAGACATGCAGGCAGCAGCATCAGGCGAAGAGATTCGAAAATGGTTAGCAAGAGGAGCAACAAAAGATAATGATACTAACGTGTGGCGAAGTGCAGATGGGCGTTTTGTAGCTCCACAAAGTTTTCTCATAACCTTGATAAAGCAAGCTCATGGTAACGATCACGTAGCAAGAGGAGAAGTAATAAGAAGAATCCAAAAGACATGGTGGTCACCTTATCTAGGTCCTATGGTTCATCGAACTCTGTCACAGTTTTGTGACATATGCTCTAGATATAATCTTAGAAAACACTTCACATCACCAATAGGACATATTCCGGAGCCAGATGGACCGTTTAGGCATATAATGTTTGACTATGTGGACATGGGGGAACCCAGAATACAAGGGAAACGATACATCCTAGTGATTGTGGATAGATTTAGCAGATGGGTAGAAGCTGTAGCAACAGCTAAGGAAGATGCAATGGCAGTAGCAAAATTCCTGTGTAGGGAAGTGATACCAAGATTTGGAATCCCAGACACAATCAGTTCAGACAATGGGAAACATTTCACAAACAAGATAGTACAGAAAGTGACTCAGTGGTTAAACATCAAGCACAGGTTTGGATGTGTGTACCACCCCCAATCTCAGGGGATGGTAGAGAGAGCAAATGGAACTCTAAAAATGAAATTGGCTAAAATATGTGCAGAAACAGGTATGAATTGGTTTCAAGCTTTGCCATTAGCCTTGATGGGCATGAGATCGCAAACCAACCGCAACACACATTTAACACCACACGAAATGCTTACTGGCAGACCTATGCTTACATCCTTTGTTCGAGGGCCTTATAAAGGCCCCACGCTTGAACAACTACAAAGTGAACTTGATCACTATGTGAAGCACTTATCTGAAATACACAAAGTTATTTTCCAACAGGTTAAGGGAGCCACAATACATGACAACACCAGACCGAGGGTAACTGATCCAGCTGATGACGCTGAGGAAGAGGACATAGAGGAGAGAACTGTGCTACCCGGTGACTGGGTGTTTATTCGAGCATTCAAAAGAAGGTGGAACGAAGCTAGAAGGGAAGGACCATACAAGGTGGTGTTGGCAACTCCAACTGCAATAAAAGTCCAAGGTAAAGATGTATGGTACCATTTAAATCATTGCTGCAAGGCCCCAAACCCAGATCAGGTAAGGGACAGGGAACCTCAGGAAGACGCTGAAGAGTCTCCACGAGCAGGACCTTCAGGTTTGCAATCAGGTTCCCAGGAGAGGGACACAAGGCCCAGGCAACAAGCACCAGATCCTTATGGGTATACTGAAGGGTTACCGTGGGTAGAAGAACAAGAAGGAGAACAAGGGTACTGGCCAGAGTGGCCCCAAGAAGATATACAAGATTGGGAAGCAGAGTTAGAAGAAGAAGAAGCAGAAGCAGAACAAGGAGGACCGTCTCTTAGAACAAGAGCTCAAGTTAGACAGCGAGAGCACAGACGTGCTAGAATTGAAACAGCGCGTAGACAGTCAGAAGAAGATCCCACACCTAGAGTTGTAGAATACTCAGATAGTGATTAAAACAGTTAGAAGTTAACACTGGCTCAGAAAGTGATTAAATTATTTAAACCAACTACAGTTGAAAGAACATACCCAACAAAAAACCCCCCAAGAAAAATATTGTGTAGGTTATTTGGCCATAGTCCCACGTGTCACCGTTGTGATCCAGATGGAGAAACCACCCTCTTATTGCCTCCTGAAACGAAGGAGGTCTATGGGTATAGGAATCCTCTTCATGATTGGTCTAATTAACAGTGGTGCTACTCAGAATGAGAGAAACCAACCGAAATGGACAAATGAAGAGAGACAAATACGCTGTGCATTAGCTACAATAACTAGAGCTAGAATAGTAGCTGGATTGGACAGTGGGGAAAGAACAGGATTTTGGGAAGCAACCTACCAAATAGAGGTCGATAATACACAACCCCCAGAAGAAAGAGTGCGCATTTATATAGAAATGAGAAAAAAGGCATATTGGAATAAAGCACAGATGGCAACATTAGATGGACTAATAGAAGCTGTACCAAGATCCAACGGTTGGTGCGCATTTGAGAATTCAATAGACGGCGAAATTAGAGGAGTATGTGTTTCACTTGCAGGATGGAAGGGATGCTATGCAAAAGCGCCCGACCAGCCCAATATATCGAATATTGAATCAATAAAATATGTAACAATAATTCCGCAGATAACAAAGAAATTACCCAAAAATCAAGCAGAATCTGACCAGACATGGAAGAATGACATGTTCTTCCAATGGTTGAAATTTACAGCTGAGTCTGTAACCACGCGAGACTGCATTGTGTGTCATGATAGAAGCAATAGGCCCCCACGAGTGGTGATAACACATGGAACAAGAGAATGTATAGACAACCCAACATACAGTGAACAACTGTGCCCTATCAGCTGTCTTTTGCATTCAGCTGCTATACATTATGGCCCTGAATGGATGCAAAACATAAGCAAATGTTCATATCAGCCTGTAGGAACATTAGATGCTGTACAAAGAGAAATAACACCTACACAACAACGCTATCCTTTGTGCATCTACTCAAATGGGAGCATTGAAATGGGAGATCTATCACCAAGTTGCAATGAAACACAGCCAGCAGCAGGATTCTTCATAAAAATGCACCAGATATGCGACAATAAAACAGATAGTCAGACATGCAGTGAGATAGTAAAAGTACAACAACCAGATTTAAGTGCTGGAACAACACCGCTGGCAGACATATTCTGGTACTGTGGAGGAACGACAGTTAGACAAAACTTACCAAATAACTGGGGTGGGTGTTGTGCTCCAGTACTATTAGAAGGAGATTTGATTGTAGTAGGACTATATAGCAAGAAACACAGACGGAATAAACGTGAAGACAAGTTTGTGAAAACGATTGGAAAGGAAATATCGGCATGGAAAGAGTTTGATAGAGATGGAGGACTATCAGTGACCTGGGATGGTATTCCAGTTGGTGTACCAACTGAGCATGAGGCTATAAACAGGGTAGGAGGAGCATTCACGACAATCTTCTTGCCATGGGTTCAAATTTCAAAAAATGCAAGGTGGATTAACCTACTTTATTACAATCAACAAAGATTTTGGAATCACACTTTAGGAGTCTTAGGACTGGTTCAGGAACAATTGGATAGAAATACATTAATGACTACACAGAATAGATTCGCCCTGGACACGATGCTGGCACCTCAACGAGGAGTATGTGCCCTAATTGGAGAAGAATGTTGTACATACATTCCAAGACACACAGGCCCAGATGGTAACATAACTAAGCTTTTAAGAGCCATGAGGGACATGAGAGACGAAAATGTTAAAATCATTCAAGACGTACAGAGGAATAATGCATGGACTTCCTGGTTTGATTGGCTGAATCCTTCAAATTGGTATGGACTACTTGTGAAAGTAGGGACAATTATTTTGATAGTATTGGGAACTCTGCTCATATTGTCATGTTGCGTTATTCCCCTGGCGAAAGCAAGCATTCAAAGAATGGTGGGACAATATACAATGACTGTGGAATATCACGAACAAACACCACCAGATGACGACTGGGAGGCAGACTCCATTTACGTGGAAATGAAGTGAACACAAAAAGATTACCGCTGCTACATGATGGACAAAATGACTGTATATTTATTACTCACATGTATACTGAGTTTATTTAGCATAGTATGTTAATCAAACAAACAAACAAAAAAAAAAAAAAAAAAAAAGTAGTATTAGAAGAAGAAATATGTTTTGTCTGTTTTTGTTGTATTTTTGTCCTGTCTCTGTTATACACGTATGTATGCAGGATGGAACCGGTACCTGACCCACGATGGATAGTTTCCTGTACAGTCTGCCGTAATGCATGGAGGGAGGTTCTGGAACAGACCCCAACAAGAAGATGGGCAGACCTAAGACATGATCTGGTCGACTGGTTCCCACACCGTCCGATGGGGACTAAGAAGTTCATCGCGATGGCCAACGTCTTGACAAGAGACTTCAAATGGATCAAGTCAATGAGACAGGAAACGTTCGACCTGGACATAAGCAGAGGACTTCGTCTGGTAACAACTTCATATCAGCTTGGAAGACATCTGAAGCTAGGCCTCTATAGAGGTATTGGGATCGAAGAGAATTGGGTTGGATATGATATCTGTGGGGTAATTGAATTTGACGATGTATACATGGCAGCAGAAAAGACCATAACTAAAGTGATGTTGGGAGATGACATTTTATGGACAAATACACCAACCACTTTGCAACGTGCGCTTGAAGCTCTTCCGAACGCTGATGAAGTCTGGCTAGACTTCTTACGTCAGGAGACGGGCAGGATAAACCGAATTCCACTATCACAGCTGATGAGCTGTAAGGACCTCCACGTAATCGAATTTACTGAAGAGGATCGCAAGGCATGGACTGAAGAAGGGACTGAAAGTCTTGACACGCTCTCCTTGATTTACAGGGACCCTAACGGAGTGCTTAAATGGCTTTAGTGGTTTCAAATGTCTTTGTCATATATGTATTGTACAGAAGTCGAGTCCTGGTGGTGAATGCACTGTCGAGCACAAAAAAGCTGGCAAGGTGGGAATTTTTCCTTCTAAATTGGCTACACGGAAGGTTTTTTCGCCCACCTCTGGACTCTTCGTATCTAACCAATTGCATACTTATTATACTCTCATATACTCGTTTATGCTAAGTATACTCACCTTTTACTTACCTCTCTTAGACTGATGTCTGGTGAGGGGGTAATATGTGAGTTTTAGGATTCAGTTCATTGATTTAGTAAGTTTCCTTTGAGTTAATGGTTTAAAATTTGATTTAGTAATTCTTGCATGCATAGTTTAAGGTTAAGTAAGGTTTCTTTTCGTAATAAGGTTCAGTATGTAGGGTTTATTTCCATTTTTTCTGTTTATATTTCTCTGTAGTAACATATAAGTTAAGTTCTCCTTTGCTTTATTTTTCTTTATGTGACTTAAAAGTCACAGAGGGGGAAATATGTGAGCATATTTTTATTAAATATACTTATGCATGCAACAATATGATAGAAACTATTGATCTTAGTAAAAGAACATAGAGGTAAGGTAAGGAGACAGAGGTGAGCTAAGGACAGTGTGATGTCACAGTAGCAAGAACAGGCAGCATGAACTCAAACGAACTCTAGACAGGTAGCCATCTTGGATTTGAGATGCTTAGGGGACAGTGTGTACCAAACAGACCTTAGGGATGATGTAATCTTTGTACCTTGAGCATCCAAAAGTACCTGATGTCCCTAGACATGATGTAATGTCAGCTGATATTAGCCCTAGACATTATGTAATGCCAATAGCCCCAGACATGAGGTAATCTCCTCAGACATGGGGTGATCTTAACTGTGATGTAACAGGGGCTGGATACATGTGCAGACATGTCAAATTTAAAGGGACACAGACAAATAACCAAAAGACACACACTCAGCTTAATGAATAATAAGTTTAATAAGAGTAGGCACAAAATAAAATGACATGTGCATCTACATAGTGAATAAAATAAAAATACAAAGTATAAGGCCCAATATATAAAAGTACAGTAAAATAGGGGGCCTGGGTAAGCATCAAATAACAAAAGGCATAAGAAATTAAATATCAAGCCTTCTCTGACCCAGAACCACATTGATGGGAAGATCAGTGTGAGGAATAAAAACAGAAATACCACGATTCAAAAGTGGTGTAGGCGCTTCAGGAAAATCAGTTTGGGTACCAACAGACATTTTAAAATCAGTCTGAGTACTGACGCTTCTTAGACCAACAGGCCTTAAAAGAGAATGGGCTGGAGTACTAGACTCTGGTCGCACGGGCCTGAAGGAAAGTAAAGGGGAGCTATGTGCCTCCGGACGTGGTCTCTTAGAAGGACCAGGCCCGGAGTCATCTTTCCTGGCATAAGTAAGACCGTTCTTATGAAGAAATTGTGTCAATGATCCATCCGACTCATTTTGGCAAAAACTCACTGAGGCTCGGTCAGCAACAGGTTCAGTAGGAGTGTAATCCTCAAAGGAGTTGTGCTCTGGACTGTCCTGGCTGTCCGAATCGTCCAAAGGGATGTATTCAGTGCTTGGGCAGTTGCACTTAGCTATAACAATAAAATAAAATGCGTAAATACAACAAATTAGGAAAATAAGACAAATAATTAAAATGAGTGCGAGAGAGATGCTTACCCATGGCCTGTCTGTCGAGAACTGTAGAGTAACCCGGAAGAACTAAGAATATATAGTAAAATAAGCGCCGCCCCTATATTTTTTAATAATAAACAAACTTAGTGTAAAGATAATGGAAAATAATTTGAAAGAAAAATAGACTATAATGGGGAAAAGATATGGAGTCAGATGACGAGGTATATGACGTAAGCAAACAAGATAAGAGAAAATGTAATTACAATGGGTGATAATACTTGGAAAAAGTTGGATTACAATGGGTTAATAATTTGATAAGAAATAAGAAAAAATGTACAGGGGAGGGGGCTAGTTAAGCGCTCCTCCCCTTGAAAACTGTATAAAAGAAGTGCCCATGTCACAGTACTGCAGTCAGGTCTTGGAGGTGCTTGGGACTACAACCTAGGCATTGCTAAGCTGGCTCACTTGGTTTTATTGCTGCAATAAATCCTGCCTTACTTCATCCAGATCTACAAGGAGTCCGGAGTCTTTTCTTTGGTTCTTTTTAAAGTTAAAGTTTTTGTGTAATATTTGTAATTAAGGCAACTGTAACTAGTGTAGGAGAAAAATCTCCCACAGCATTCACAGTTTGCCACAAGAGTCTGCTCATTGTGGATTAACGGCAGCCATGGAGACATCAGGTAGCTCTGTGCCACATCGATGTCCTTTGAAGGTAGTTTTAAGGAAAGCCTTGCTGACATCTGTACACTGGACACCATTCATCTTTAAACTTTTTTTTTTTTTTTGTTTTTTGTCAGGACGTTGTTGGATTTCAAAAGAGCATTAACGGTTAATCAGATCAGAGATGGTACGTACAAAGATAAACCTCACAAAATCCAGGAAAGCTTGTCCCTTTCTCAGCTAGTGTCCCAAGCCTTCAGTTAAAAGGTTTATAAAGTGCATGCAATTGGCTGAGACTAAAGAATGATGATTAACGCTTATAGAAATGGAGGTTTCTAGTTTTTGCATATTTTGTTCCAGAAATAGATCTAATGCTATTTGTGCATCTATACATGGTTAAGATCTGGACAGGCTTGGCAGGCAATTGATTCAGGCCAAACATTCTAATAAAGGCTGAGGATAAATACATGAACAATTTAGTGTACAATTATATACCAGAACCCTCCCTTAGCGGGGCCTATCTGTAGGATTTATGCAAGTTTTTTTTTTCCCAAATGGAGAACTTTCCTGTTAAGAAAGCAAAAGAAAAACAAGAAGAAAAAGAAAGGGGAAGCAGAACCTACAGGAAGGCAGTAGAGATGAACAGAGATCAATGTACAGAAATAGATCTGTTCATAATCCAACACATATAAGCCAACTGGTCAATCATGGTGGAGGTACAGTAGTGTCATAGCTTAGGCCTGAATGGCTACTTCTGGAACAAGCGAACTAATCATTATTTATGGTGGAACACATGATGGGAGCAGCAAAATGAATTCAGAAATCTACAGAAGCACTTAATTTGTCTGTTTATGGGAAGAAATACAGCAAGAAGACAGATAGAAAGATACTCACCTAAAATATACAGTGTTATATTCAGTAGTGTGGTGTAACGGTGTTGTATTCAGTAGTGTGGTGTAGCGGTGCTGCATTCAGTAGCGTGGTATAGCGGTGCTGTATTCAGTAGCGTGGTGTAGCGGTGTTGTATTCAGTAGTGTGGTGTAGCGGTGTTGTATTCAGTAGCGTGGTGTAGCGGTGTTGTATTCAGTAGAGTGGTGTAGCGGTGTTGTATTCAGTAGTGTGGTGTAGCGGTGTTGTATTCAGTAGTGTGGTGTAGCGGTGTTGTATTCAGTAGTGTGGTGTAGCGGTGTTGTATTCAGTAGTGTGGTGTAGCGGTGTTGTATTCAGTAGTGTGGTGTAGCGGTGTTGTATTCAGTAGTGTGGTGTAGCGGTGTTGTATTCAGTAGTGTGGTGTAGCGGTGCTGTATTCAGTAGTGTGGTGTAGCGGTGTTGTATTCAGTAGTGTGGTGTAGCGGTGCTGTATTCAGTAGTGTGGTGTAGCGGTGTTGTATTCAGTAGTGTGGTGTAGCGGTGTTGTATTCGTGTAGCGGTTGTATTCAGTGTGGTGTAGCGGTGTTGTATTCAGTAGCGTGGTGTAGCGGTGTTGTATTCAGTAGAGTGGTGTAGCGGTGTTGTATTCAGTAGTGTGGTGTAGCGGTGTTGTATTCAGTAGTGTGGTGTAGCGGTGTTGTATTCAGTAGTGTGGTGTAGCGGTGTTGTATTCAGTAGTGTGGTGTAGCGGTGTTGTATTCAGTAGTGTGGTGTAGCGGTGTTGTATTCAGTAGTGTGGTGTAGCGGTGTTGTATTCAGTAGTGTGGTGTAGCGGTGTTGTATTCAGTAGTGTGGTGTAGCGGTGTTGTATTCAGTAGTGTGGTGTAGCGGTGTTGTATTCAGTAGTGTGGTGTAGCGGTGTTGTATTCAGTAGTGTGGTGTAGCGGAGCTGTATTCAGTAGCGTGGTGTAGCGGAGCTGTATTCAGTAGCGTGGTGTAGCGGTGCTGTATTCAGTAGCGTGGTGTAGCGGTGTTGTATTCAGTAGTGTGGTGTAGCGGTGTTGTATTCAGTAGCGTGGTGTAGCGGTGCTGTATTCAGTAGCGTGGTGTAGGGGTGCTGTATTCAGTAGCGTGGTATAACGGGGTTGTATTCAGTAGCGTGGTGTAGCGGTGTTGTATTCAGTAGCGTGGTATAGCGGTGCTGTATTCAGTAGCGTGGTATAACGGGGTTGTATTCAGTAGCGTGGTGTAGCGGTGTTGTATTCAGTAGCGTGGTGTAGCGGTGTTGTATTCAGTAGCGTGGTGTAGCGGTGTTGTATTCAGTAGCGTGGTGTAGCGGTGTTGTATTCAGTAGCGTGGTGTAGCGGTGTTGTATTCAGTAGGGTGGTATAGCGGTGCTGTATTCAGTAGCGTGGTATAACGGGGTTGTATTCAGTAGCGTGGTGTAGCGGTGTTGTATTCAGTAGCGTGGTGTAGCGGTGTTGTATTCAGTAGCGTGGTGTAGCGGTGTTGTATTCAGTAGCGTGGTGTAGCGGTGTATACATTACTCACCCCACTGGAGTGGTGCAAGCTGTAGGTGCTCCAGGACAAGTTTGGTGAGGACGCCTTCCACGCTCGCTTCACCCTGCCTCTTTAGAGACGGGTACACACATATGGTTAAGGAACACACCATTACACACACCTGAAACACTAAGTAACTCCAACACAGCCAAAGGGAGCAAGCATGCGAGCCAATGAGAAAGAGAGAGAGAGAGAGAGAGAGAGAAAGAGACAAAGAATTGTCATTCAGGGAATAGCAAACAAACACAAGGCAAGGCCATCTGTCCTAAACACCTTAATCCACTCAGAAAAGAGTCCAAGTCCATAACAAAACACACACACACACACACACACACACACACACACACACACACACACACACACACACACACACAGAGCAGCTCTCCTGGAGAGTGTGTTCTCATCATGAAGTCTATTCAGGCTGAGAGCGGCAGGACACGGCAGATCGCTGACTGAGGGAACAGCGTGAAGCCGATCAGGGATTTCAGCTCCTGTCATGATTTGATTCATTTCAGTTCGATTTGATTTATTTCCATTCTGTTGGTTTCGATTCAAACCAGCAGGATTAAGTGCAGATCGCTGCTTGTTTATCACCGCGGTAACTCTCAGCAAGTGCCTTGGATTTCTGATTTTATCACCAAACAAAGAGGAAGAGTGTCATAGCCGGGCGGCTGATCATGATGGAAGTGCCTGACATGAGACATGTCCCAGGAAACCTTGCTTGGACCAGTTCTTGTCCATGTCCTGACTGATGATGTTGAATGGTCATGATGTAAGCCTGCCAGAATACAGTCTAGTCTACTTCAGAAAGCATTTCCTTCTTGGGTGATTTTGTTAGGAGATTCATTAGCTACATGACCTACATCACAGCTCCTTCTTCAACAGCTCCAAAGGCACCCTCGACCCACATGACCCACACCGGGGACAAAAGATGACATGACAAAGCATAGCATTCTTGGAGCTTTCTATACCAGCCACCAACATGGAGGTTGGATGGTGGATTGGGCTTAGTGTCGCCCCAGTTCACTATCTGGCTTCATCCATCTCAAAGCCACACATTTGGATCCATTATGCCAAACAGTCACTAACAGCCTACAGTACATTCCGCTAACAAGAACTGGTTGTTACTTCCTTTTTTTCTTTTTTTTTTTACCAGACTCATCACAACAATATAAGACCTGCTCTTATTCTATTTACTTTATTTGTTTTTCATGGCTTATTTATTATTGGTATAATATATTAGATCGCCATATATTTGTAGCCATGCTTTCATGGCTGGAAATTATTGTGTAAAATTAGTCTATGCGTGTGTGTGTGTGTGTTTGATTCCTTTATACACACACCGTTTCTTGCTACATTATACATAAACCGTGTGTGTGTGTGTGTGTGTGTGTGTGTGTGTGTGTTTGTCAGGGATATAAAGTACTCCGGGCTTAGTGTGAACTTGGACTCACACTTCCACAGGGAACAGACACACAGGACACTCGTCTGTATTTTCTTATCCTCAGATGAACGGTGTTTTAAAATTCAGCTACATCTCCTTCCTGCCTGTCTGTCTGTCTGTCTGTCTGTCTGCCTGCCTGCCTGTCTGTCTGTCTGTCTGTCTGTCCCGTCGTCTTTCCTTCTCTTCACGGTCAACAGTCTCTAATTTTTATTCGAACAGTCCATCAATAATTCGACTCTTTTCTTCATCACATGTCTCTCTGTCCTTCTTTCCTTGTCTCTTAGTCTTCATCTTCTTTCCTTTTTATCGCCTTTTCTCTCGCTCCTTCCACTCTTCTTCCATCTCTGCCCTTCTGTCTCTTCCTTCCTTGTCCTTCGAGCTCTTACTTCCCTCCCGCTCATTATCTTCCAGCTCTTTTCTTATCTTTCTTTTATTTCCTGCTCACACTCTTCGTCCAGCTCACCGCTTTCTTTCTATCACTTTCACATCTCCGTTACTCACCCGTCTCCACCTCTCTCTCTCTCTCTCTCTCTCTCTCTCACAGTTGCTCCCTGTGCACTCCATTTAGCAGTTTATTATTTTCTAAGTGCCTCTCTGCCCACACGCTGCCACACAGCTCACACACACGAACTCCCGAACCCGAGAGCAGCCGATAAACGCCGTCCTCAAGCACAAATAAAACGGTAAAATATTGAGAGGACGGACGACTTTTTTCTTTTTCCCCCACAGGATGTTATTCCGCCGCCCTGAGCTGACCTCTCACAGTCCACTACAGCCACTTTATGTATATATTACACAGCTTTCACTCCACAGGTCAGCTCTCGCACACCACATTAACTTTCACTCGCTACGTTAGCTCTCATATGCCACGTTAGCTTTACTTGCTAGGTTAGCTTTCACTGGGTTAAGGCACTGATGTATTTCCTGCAGCCGGCGCCTCCCGCACTTGCCGTGTTGTGCGATGGGGAAGAACTTCAAAGCGTCTTCTAGGTTCTCAGACGCAACACTTGCTTTGATCTCCGAGGCTCTGTTCTCTTACATCACACTGGTGTGTAAAGTTCCACTGGGCCCGGATTCCTCCCAGCGTGACGGCGTATTATAATAATAATAATAATAATAATAATAATAGTCTGAAACACACATCTGCATAAACAGAAGCACATCCATCACACGCTCATCTGCCTAACACTGATAACTGGGTTGTTATTAACACCAGGCTAATCCATCACTCACTGAGAGAGAGAGAGAGAGACTGGAAGAGAGGGGGAAATTGGAAAAGGTAAATTATGAAATTTAGATCTGAAAAAAAAAGGAAAAAATGGAAGAAAAAATTAAGAACATGAGCAATTCAATGAAAAATGAAATAAATGCTGGAAGAGAGAGAAAACAAAAGACAGGGAAAAGAGCAATACAGCAAAAGTGTGTGTGTGTGTGTGTGTGTGTGTGTGTGTGTGTGTGTGTGTGTGTGTGTGTGTGTGTGTGTGTGTGTGTGTGTGTGAGAGAGAGAGAGAGAGAGAGAGAGAGCGAGCGAGAGAGGTCAAAAAAAGATAAAAGATAAATTACAAAAAGAAAGAAAGGAAAATCAATAAAAAAGGAAGAAAGAACAAAGAACAAAAGAATAAAGAAAAACGAGAAAAATCAAGCGGATGGAAGAGAGAAAGTGAAAAGAGATAAAGAGAAAAAAGACAGAGGGAAAGAAAAAGATGAGAGAGAGAGAAGCAATGAGAAAAAGATATACAGGAAGAGAGCTGGAATAGATCGAGGAAAAGAAAGAAAAGGAGGAAGGGAAGCAATAAAGGAAAAGAGAGAAAGAGAGAGGAGCTTCAAATATAGAAAGAAGGAAGATCTACCTTGTGTATGTGTGTGTGTGTGTGTGTGTGTGTGTGTGTGTGTGTCTGTCCGTACACATACATGCACTGTCGGAACAAAGAGGGCGCCGAGCTGACAAGAGTAAAGTTCAAAGGTCACTCCACAGGAATACGGGGTCTGTCTGCACTATGGTGGAGATGCCTCGCTCCATCATTATGATCTATGATACACTCTCTCTTACACACACACACACACACACACACACACACACACACACACACACACACACACACACACACATACACACACATACACACACACACTCTCTCTCTCACACACACACACACACACACACACACACACACACACACACGTCCATATGTCTGTAAACGGCAGCTCAGCACAGCAGCAGATGCTAAAGCCAGATGTCTGATATTCACCCTCAGAGAATATATACATCACACACACACACACACACACACACACACACACACACACACACACACACACACACACAAATTGTCCCAGAAGTTACATGTACCCGAGTTAATAATAAATATATACACACCAATGCAAAGTAATGATCTTTGCATAGTTCAATAAGACTTTTTTCATTTTAAATTATAACTGCAGAAGTACAGTAGGGGGCGCAATGCTGCATCCGGCCCACACGGTTATAAAGACACGAGTCTGTGTGCGGCCTGTGTTAGCAAGGAGTGTGTCGTGGGAGTAGAGGGGGCGTGGCTTGGGCCAATCGCTGGAGTTGCCCCTCCCCCGTCTTTGGGAGACGATGATGCTGCCGTGTCCCGTTTTCTGATTGGACCAAAAACAAGTGAAAACAGGGGAGCAACGCAGTTCGGCACGGGTACTAAACAGTTCCAAAGACTTAAAAACAGTGCTCGTGCTCCCCCCCCAAAAAAAACACATAAATAATAATAATAATAATAATAATAATAATATAAACACAGCGATGAAACACTTTTAAGATTTGACGCTTGGGGTTTCTCCATTATGAATATGAATTGATAATTAATAGCAGTTTGTGAAATCGATGCATCTTCTGCTCGATACATAACGCGTGTGAGGTTGTGGCATGTTTTTGACAGTAAAGTCACGGTTATCAATTCGTACTCATGATGGAGAAACCCCAAGCGTAAAATCACACTTCATATTATTATTATTATTATTATTAGTATCATTATTTTTATTATTTATTATTTTATTTTTTTTACACGTACACAGACCCCGAGGTGGGACTCGAACCCGGGACGAAGAATTACGCAGAAATAAACCACAATTTGTTGGCGTTATAAGTGAAACATATAATGAAGATTTCGATATCTGGCGTTTAACAGAGTTTAGAGATTCAGCAACGTGTGTGTGTGTGTGTATGTGTGTGTGTGTGTGTGAGACAATTTTTTTTTTTTTTTTTACAGATTAACTATTTAAATCGAGATGAGTAGTAACAGAGCTGTGAAGGATATAATGGTCCAGCGCAGCTGCAGCGTGTCGTTAATGTGTCCTCCTTGGACCTGCTGCTTCTCCTCCTCGCGCTCGTACACGCTGCTCTGCTGCACGGCATCCTGGGTCGGCATCGGCAGGCTCTCGAAGTCAAACTTGTCCACCTGTATGGCCATCCTGTGTGCAGAAACGCAAAAACACGAGTCCCAGTAAATGCTGTGCGATTCGATCACGGGGACGTACACTCCACCTAGTGCGCTGCGGGAAGGATTACGGCCGAAATCCGGCCACAGAAAACTGCGCGTGAATATGATAAGGTCCGGGTTAAAAACTTACCCATTATTATTTTGAGATTGATTGATGGACCACGTCTTCATCCTGCGTTTGATTCTTGCGCTCTAAGCGCAAACACATCCGGAGGTCAGAGGTCAGGAGGGTGCATTCTGATTCATCCTCCTCTGATCTATGGTTTATTGTATCTCTGGTCACTTAACTGAATTGGTGAAGCGCACAAAGTTGTGGGAGTTGCACTGTGCACTCTCCCTCCCACACGTGTGTGCATCCATGTGCAGAACAAGCTGCTACAGTCCATATGCCTGCTCTGACTCACTGACCTTCAAAGTGGAGTGTGTGTGTGTGTGTGTGGATAGAGACGGATAAAAGGACATGTGATGAGGTACGGTATTTACCCTCCTTCCTCATGACACCGTGCTCAGACTGCAGAGCTGTGACTCTGACGACAAGCGACAAAGTCAGATTTCCACAGTGCTGCTCCCGATACTGTTAACGCTACCTCTGCTACTGCTACTTGTCCTAACAGTGTCGCAGTTACCGCATCAGCTGCTACTACTAATATACACCGATCAGCTGTAACGTTAAAACACCAAGGCTTTGGGTTCCCCGTATACCATCAGGGCAGCTCTGGCCCATTGGGGTATATGGCTTGGCAGGAACTCGGGGGGGGGGGGTCCTGTGGTGTCTGGCAGCAGATCCTTTGGGGGCTGTGGGTTGTGGGGTTTTGGCCTCAGTGGATCAGACTCGATTGTCCGGCGATTGGGATCTGGGGATTTTTAGAGGCCTGGTCAGGGCGTGGCAAGCTGTGGTCCACTGGGTGTCCTGGTGGCATTTCTGTCATGGCCAGCATTGACTGCTTTGGCAATTTGTTCTGCGTTGGCTTTTCTATACAGTATAATCGGACCAGCCGGGATGGTCTTTGGTCCCCGCGGGCATGAGTGCCCATGATCCTATGGCCTGCTCATTAGTGAAAAACACTATTAATACACAGTACAGACCAAAAGTTTGGACACCCCTCCTCATTCAGCGAGTTTTCTTTAATGTGTTCTTCAGCCCAAACGCGTCTCTTCTGCTTGTTGCCTGTCCTTAGCAGTGGTTTCCTAGCAGATCTTCTAGCATGAAGGCCTGATTCACACAGTCTCCTCTTAACAGTTGTTCTAGAGACGTGTCTGCTGCTAGAACTCTGTGTGGCATTGACCTGCTCTCTGATCTGAGCTGCTGTTAACCTGCCATTTCCGAGGCTGGTGACTCGGATGAACTTCTCCTCCGCAGCAGAGGCGACTCTCGGTCTTCCTTTCCTGGGGCGGTTCCGCATGTGAGACAGTTTCTTTGTAGCGCTTGATGGTTTTTGTCACTTTCAAAGTTCTCCCAATTTTCCGGACTGACTGACCTTCATTTCTTAAAGTAATGACGGCCGCTCGGTTTTTCTTTCTTCACTTAGCTGCTTTTTTCGTGCCATAATACAAATTCAACCCCTTTGAATGAGAGAAGGTGTGTCCAAACGTTTGGTCTGTACTGTATATATTTTTCATTTTATATATAAATGTATATATAAATGTACATCTTCTACATAGAAAAGCTAATTTTGTTAAAATTGAATTAAATGATAATACACCTAGAACAACTAATAATACCATCATATGATAACTGATAGTACTAGTAACTCCAACAGCAAATAGTTCTACTGGTGCAATTACAACGACAATTACTAAAACTACAACAGCTAATTTTTTAACAACTACTAGTGTTACAACTTCAACAGCTAAGGGTAATACGACTGCAACTAGACAGATTGATACATACAGTATATAGACAGATACTTTATTGATCACGAAGAAAAAATTTCAAACATCCAGTAGCAAGCATGGTTTGAAATTTACTTTGGGGTCAATAAAGAATCAATCGATTAATCAATCAATCTAGTTGCAGTTCTACTGTAGTACCTTTACCTGTTGAAGCTGTAATACTAGTTGCAGTAGTTGTACTCATAGTAGAACTACTAAAAGCAACAAGCCCTACTACGAATACAAATTCTAGTGCTATTACTACTATTAATAATAATAATAATAATATCAACTACTGTCTACTACCACTGCAACCACTAGCTAATAGTACAGGTACCACTAAACCAATTCTTCAAACGACTAATAGAACTAAGGCTGCTAACACTTTTACGTGCTAATATTACTACTACGGCAGCTTTTACGCACCCCTCCCTTCACTCAGGTATGATTTATATGCAGACTGAGGAGTATCTGCATATATTAAAGAGGATGAGGGCAGTGCGCTGTTCTGATTGGTCGGTTAGATGGGAGTTAATCCACTGCATTAGAGTGAGATTGATTCCGCTGTGTCTGTGGTATTACAGTGAGAGATGGAGGTCAGGAACCAAAGCGCTCTCTCTCTCTCTCTCTCCCCACAACACCACACATATAATGGCATGTGTCTATTTTTTACACCAATATGTCTGTCTTCTTACCACTTGTCCATCTCGTCTCATTAAGTGCACTTGGCGTTCTCAAACCAAGAATAGATGTGGAGCTCGTAATGTATTTAAAATGACCCTCGGCATTCTAACACACCTGAATAAAACATCTATTATATTCCAGATAATTGAGGCCATTTTCCATTTACGGTGTCTATACACTCCAACAAATACATGACCCGTGCATGCAGTCAGATAATTACCCTATTTCATACCGCACGCATTTCTCCTTGTGCATTTGTGAGCCTGGGAACTGAACCAGAGGGTAACACATCACACAATGACTGATCTTGAATGCAAATGGTTAATGTAATAATTATTTTAAATAGTAGCGAGAGGAGGTTTCAGTCACGGTTATTGCGTCAATGTCACAATGTCAGTGACGGTGTTACAGCGAGAGGAGGTTTCAGTGACGGTGTTACGGCGAGAAGAGGTTTCAGTGACAGTGTTACGGCGAGAGGAGGTTTCAGTGACAGTGTTACGGCGAGAGGAGGTTTCAGTGACGGTGTTATGGCGAGAGGAGGTTTCAGTGAGGGTGTTACGGCGAGAGGAGGTTTCAGTGACAGTGTTACGGCGAGAGGAGGTTTCAGTGACAGTGTTACGGCGAGAGGAGGTTTCAGTGAGGGTGTTACGGCGAGAGGAGGTTTCAGTGACAGTGTTACGGCGAGAGGAGGTTTCAGTGACGGTGTTACAGCGAGAGGAGGTTTCAGTGACGCTGTTACAGCGAGAGGAGGTTTCAGTGAGGGTGTTACGGCGAGAGGAGGTTTCAGTGACGGTGTTACGGCGAGAGGAGGTTTCAGTGACGCTGTTACAGCGAGAGGAGGTTTCAGTGACAGTGTTACGGCGAGAGGAGGTTTCAGTGACGCTGTTACAGCGAGAGGAGGTTTCAGTGACGGTGTTACAGCGAGAGGAGGTTTCAGTGACGGTGTTACGGCGAGAGGAGGTTTCAGTGACGGTGTTACAGCGAGAGGAGGTTTCAGTGACGGTGTTTCAGTGAGGTTTCAGTGAGGGTGTTACGGCGAGAGGAGGTTTCAGTGACGGTGTTTCAGTGAGGTTTCAGTGACGGTGTTACGGCGAGAGGAGGTTTCAGTGACGCTGTTTCAGTGAGGTTTCAGTGACGCTGTTACAGCGAGAGGAGGTTTCAGTGAGGGTGTTACGGCGAGAGGAGGTTTCAGTGAGGGTGTTACGGCGAGAGGAGGTTTCAGTGACAGTGTTACGGCGAGAGGAGGTTTCAGTGAGGTGTTACGGCGAGAGGAGGTTTCAGTGACGGTGTTTCAGTGAGGTTTCAGTGACGCTGTTACAGCGAGAGGAGGTTTCAGTGATGCTGTTTCAGTGAGGTTTCAGTGACGGTGTTACGGTGAGAGGAGGTTTCAGTCACGCTGTTACAGGGAGAGGAGGTTTCAGTGACAGTGTTTCAGTGAGGTTTCAGTGACGCTGTTACAGCGAGAGGAGGTTTCAGTGACGCTGTTACAGCGAGAGGAGGTTTCAGTGACGCTGTTTCAGTGAGGTTTCAGTGACGGTGTCACGGCGAGAGGAGGTTTCAGTGACGGTGTTACAGCGAGAGGAGGTTTCAGTGACGCTGTTACAGTGAGAGGAGGTTTCAGTGACGCTGTTACAGCGAGAGGAGGTTTCAGTGACGCTGTTACAGCGAGAGGAGGTTTCAGTGACGCTGTTACAGCGAGAGGAGGTTTCAGTGGCGCTGTTTCCGTGAGGTTTCAGTGACGGTGTTACGGCGAGAGGAGGTTTCAGTGACGGTGTTTCAGTGAGGTTTCAGTGACGCTGTTACAGCGAGAGGAGGTTTCAGTGACGCTGTTACGGCGAGAGGAGGTTTCAGTGAGGGTGTTACGGCGAGAGGAGGTTTCAGTGAGGGTGTTACGGCGAGAGGAGGTTTCAGTGACGGTGTTACGGCGAGAGGAGGTTTCAGTGAGGGTGTTACGGCGAGCGGAGGTTTCAGTGACGGTGTTTCAGTGAGGTTTCAGTGACGCTGTTACAGCGAGAGGAGGTTTCAGTGATGCTGTTTCAGTGAGGTTTCAGTGACGGTGTTACGGTGAGAGGAGGTTTCAGTGACGGTGTTTCAGTGAGGTTTCAGTGACAGTGTTACGGCGAGAGGAGGTTTCAGTGACAGTGTTACGGCGAGAGGAGGTTTCAGTGACGCTGTTACAGCGAGAGGAGGTTTCAGTGAGGGTGTTACGGCGAGAGGAGGTTTCAGTGAGGGTGTTACGGCGAGAGGAGGTTTCAGTGACAGTGTTACGGCGAGAGGAGGTTTCAGTGACGCTGTTTCCGTGAGGTTTCAGTGACGGTGTTACAGCGAGAGGAGGTTTCAGTGACGGTGTTACAGCGAGAGGAGGTTTCAGTGACGCTGTTACAGCGAGAGGAGGTTTCAGTGACGCTGTTACAGCGAGAGGAGGTTTCAGTGACGCTGTTACAGCGAGAGGAGGTTTCAGTGACGCTGTTACAGCGAGAGGAGGTTTCAGTGACGCTGTTACAGCGAGAGGAGGTTTCAGTGACGCTGTTACAGCGAGAGGAGGTTTCAGTGACGCTGTTACAGCGAGAGGAGGTTTCAGTGACGCTGTTACAGCGAGAGGAGGTTTCAGTGGGCAGGTGTTTTATGGCGAGAGGAGGTTTTCAGTGACGCTTGTTACAGCGAGAGGACGGTTTCAGTGAACGCTGTTTACACGCGAGAGGGGTTCAGTTGACGCTGTTACAGCGAGAGGGAGTTTCGTGACGCTGTTACAGCGAGAGAGGTTCAGTGACCGTTACGGCGAGAGGAGGTTTCAGTGACAGTGTTACGGCGAGAGGAGGTTTCAGTGAAGGTGTTACGGCGAGAGGAGGTTTCAGTGACGGTGTTTCAGTGAGGTTTCAGTGACGCTGTTACAGCGAGAGGAGGTTTCAGTGATGCTGTTTCAGTGAGGTTTCAGTGACGGTGTTACGGTGAGAGGAGGTTTCAGTCACGCTGTTACAGGGAGAGGAGGTTTCAGTGACAGTGTTTCAGTGAGGTTTCAGTGACGCTGTTACAGCGAGAGGAGGTTTCAGTGACGCTGTTACAGCGAGAGGAGGTTTCAGTGACGCTGTTTCAGTGAGGTTTCAGTGACGGTGTCACGGCGAGAGGAGGTTTCAGTGACGGTGTTACGGCGAGAGGAGGTTTCAGTGACGGTGTTACAGCGAGAGGAGGTTTCAGTGACGCTGTTACAGTGAGAGGAGGTTTCAGTGACGCTGTTACAGCGAGAGGAGGTTTCAGTGACGCTGTTACAGCGAGAGGAGGTTTCAGTGACGCTGTTACAGCGAGAGGAGGTTTCAGTGACGCTGTTTCCGTGAGGTTTCAGTGACGGTGTTACGGCGAGAGGAGGTTTCAGTGACGGTGTTTCAGTGAGGTTTCAGTGACGCTGTTACAGCGAGAGGAGGTTTCAGTGACGCTGTTACGGCGAGAGGAGGTTTCAGTGAGGGTGTTACGGCGAGAGGAGGTTTCAGTGAGGGTGTTACGGCGAGAGGAGGTTTCAGTGACGGTGTTACGGCGAGAGGAGGTTTCAGTGAGGGTGTTACGGCGAGCGGAGGTTTCAGTGACGGTGTTTCAGTGAGGTTTCAGTGACGCTGTTACAGCGAGAGGAGGTTTCAGTGATGCTGTTTCAGTGAGGTTTCAGTGACGGTGTTACGGTGAGAGGAGGTTTCAGTGACGGTGTTTCAGTGAGGTTTCAGTGACAGTGTTACGGCGAGAGGAGGTTTCAGTGACAGTGTTACGGCGAGAGGAGGTTTCAGTGACGCTGTTACAGCGAGAGGAGGTTTCAGTGAGGGTGTTACGGCGAGAGGAGGTTTCAGTGAGGGTGTTACGGCGAGAGGAGGTTTCAGTGACAGTGTTACGGCGAGAGGAGGTTTCAGTGACGCTGTTTCCGTGAGGTTTCAGTGACGGTGTTGAGGTTTCAGTGACGACGTGTTACAGCGAGAGGAGGTTTCAGTGACGTGTTACAGCGAGAGGAGGTTTCAGTGACGTGTTACAGCGAGAGGAGGTTTCAGTGACGCTGTTACAGCGAGAGGAGGTTTCAGTGACGCTGTTACAGCGAGAGGAGGTTTCAGTGACGCTGTTACAGCGAGAGGAGGATTCAGTCACGGTGTTTCAGTGAGGTTTCAGTGACGGTGTTACAGCGAGAGGAGGTTTCAGTGACGGTGTTACAGCGAGAGGAGGTGACAAAGGAAGTCTCTCTTTCTCTCTCTCTCACATAGACACTATAGCTACAGGTATGTGTGTGTGTGTGTGTGTGTGTGTGTGTGTGTGTGTGTGTGTGTGTGTGTGTGTGTGTGTGTGTGTGTGTGAGATTCTCCATTACTATAGCCACTCACATCTCTCCTGCAGCACATACAGACAGAGAGAGAGAGAGAGATGAGATTTCATTGTTCCTGAAATAATTAAAGAGAAGGAAAGAATGGAGGGGAAGAAAAACAGATAATTGAAAAAAGTAAAGGGGAAATAAAAAGAAAGCTAGGTGAGATGAACAACATGAATGATCTAAGGAAGGGAGGATAAATAAGAGTCAGGGAAATACGAAGAGAAGAGAAAGACAATGAAGAGAGCGAGGGAAAAGGAAAAAGGGAATTAGGGAGAAAAAAAAAGAAAGAAGAGACATAAATAGAGAAAAAGAAGATGAAAACCTAATAAAAGACAATACTTAAACATAAAGGTAAGAGATAAAAAGACAGAGAGGTAAAAAAGGAAAAAGAATATATGGGTACTTAAAAGAACAGGGGATAGAAATGGAGACAGAAATAGCCATAAATGACAGAAAGAATGAATTAGAGAAACATGAGAGAAATAAAAGAACAGAGACATAAACTAGTAAACAAAAAAAAAGGGAAAATGAAAAAAGAGTGGGGAGAGATAAAAGGAGAGAAAATTAAAGGAGAGAGAGAGAGAGAGAGAGAGAGAGAGAGGTGTAAATAAAAAGTGTGAGATAGAGAGAGGGAAGAGAAGAAGGAGACTGAGCTATTTTTAGCTCCCGTGCTGCAGCTGATGACTGAATCTGGAGAAAAACGCAGCTCTATTTTTAGCTCGCCTCTAGTCTGACCGCAAGGCTTCACACACACACACACACACACACACACACACACACACACACACACACACACAAAGACATATACGCACAGAAATATGTCTATATACACATAGGGCTGCAGAATGATACAAATAAGCATGGACACACACACACACACACACACACACACACACACATACACACACAGAGCTGCAAAACAACACACATAGCTGCAAATACATGCACACACACTCACAAAAACCTCACAGAGACACACATACTGTAACTGCACAACTCACACACACACACACACACACATTAAGATGAATTAATGGATTCAGTAATCACTGAGCATGTGAACAATACCGTCTCCCATAATGCATCTCTTTCTCAAACCTGTGCACAGTTACCTGCACCACCTGCCATTTGTAGGCAGTATGTTATACACCGCAAAACAGATCTTATCACATGCAACTAACTGTATCGCTTCACTGCGGCATGACTGGAGCGTGTACACTAGTTTCCATGGCAACACCGAAATAAACACATGGATACATAATAATTACCTTTAACTTATTTTACTTCAATGTTTCATTGCAAAAATGTACACTTTTAAACATTTTAGATATGAATCTTTATAACATGTCTGTGTGTGTGTGTGTGTGTGCGGGCGAGTGTGTGTGTGTGTATGTTATGTTTGTACCTCTGACACTCGGTGGAGTGCAGCACCAGCTCCTGGTTCCTGGCAGTGAGTGCGAGCTCATGCTCAGTAGGGTTAAACACATCCAGCAGCAAGTGGCACTGACGTGTACTGTAGAAACACACACACACACACACACACACAAATACACATTTAAATCATCATATAGCACAAGACACAATCAGTTATAATCAGTGAATTCCAAACCATGTGTAAAATATGTCTGACTGGTGGAGAGACTAACAGGTGGGCGTGTCTGAATCTCCCTGATGGGCGTGTCTGAATCTGACCAATGGGTGTGAGAGATGAGCCTGAGTCTGACTCAGTGATGGGAGTGTCTGACTCGGTGATGGGCGTGTCCTAACCTGAATGACGTCGAGGTTGACTAAGCGTGAATCTGACCAATGGGCATGGAGGTGGGCGTATCTTAATCTGCCCAATAGGTCTGTCTAAATCTGACCGACCGGGGTGTCTGGATCTGACCGACGGGCGTGTCAGGATCTGACCGACGGGCGTGTCAGGATCTGACCGACGGGCGTGTCAGGATCTGACCGACGGGCGTGTCTGGATCTGATAGACGGGCGTGTCTGGATCTGACCGACGGGCGTGTCTGGATCTGACCGACGGGCGTGTCTGAATCTGACCGACGGGCGTGTCTGAATCTGACCGACGGGCGTGTCTGAATCTGACCGACGGGCGTGTCTGAATCTGACCGATGGGCGTGTCTGAATCTGACAGACGGGCGTGTCTGAATCTGACAGACGGGCGTGTCTGAATCTGATAGACGGGCGTGTCTGAATCTGACCGACGGGCGTGTCTGAATCTGACCGACGGGCGTGTCTGAATCTGACCGACGGGCGTGTCTGAATCTGACCGACGGGCGTGTCTGAATCTGACCGATGGGCGTGTCTGAATCTGATAGACGGGCGTGTCTGAATCTGATAGACGGGCGTGAGAGATGAGCCTGAGTCTGACTCAGTGATGGGAGTGTCTGACTCGGTGATGGGCGTGTCCTAACCTGAATGACGTCGAGGTTGACTAAGCGTGAATCTGACCAATGGGCATGGAGGTGGGCGTATCTTAATCTGCCCAATAGGTCTGTCTAAATCTGACCGACCGGGGTGTCTGAATCTGATAGACGGGCGTGTCTGAATCTGACCGATGGGCGTGTCTGAATCTGACCGACGGGCGTGTCTGAATCTGACCGACGGGCGTGTCTGAATCTGACCGACGGGCGTGTCTGAATCTGACCGACGGGCGTGTCTGAATCTGACCGACGGGCGTGTCAGGATCTGACCGACGGGCGTGTCTGAATCTGATAGACGGGCGTGTCTGAATCTGATAGACAGGCGTGTCTGAATCTGATAGACGGGCGTGTCTGAATCTGACCGATGGGCGTGTCTGAATCTGACCGATGGGCGTGTCTGAATCAGAGATGCCCATTAGGCAGATTCAAACACGCCCGTCGGTCAGATTCAGAGTACAGTATAAAAACTTGCCTGCTTTCTTACACTATTATCAGTAAATAAGATCCTGACTTATAAGATCAAGGTTACTAATGTCTGAAATGTGAGTCTGAATGAAACCGTTCATTAACCCCACAGCTGGTGTGTGTGTGTGTGTGTGTGTGTGTGTGTGAGAATCAGGAGCCTGCTGCTGTTTAAACACATCTGCTGCTGTTTAAACACGGCTCTGAGAAAACCAGAACCAGAGGTAAGCAGCACTTCCTCCACAGTGAGATCTCCACTCACTGTCCACTGCATTAACCAGTGTGTGTGTGTGTGTGTGTGGGGGGGGCGGGGGGGCACTTGTTTAATACTAATAGCCTCTGTCAGGTTGAGTTATGAAACCTGCTGCATGATATTTAATTCTGCTGATATTTCAGGTTTGCTAATGAAGCAGAAGAAGCGATACACAATGCAGCAGAACGGCAACAACGCTCTCTGTCACGCATGGAAATGTATACATTATCCGCTCTTGTTTCCCAGGAATTTTCGACGTTTCAGGCTGATGGAAGCACTGGACTTAAAGTCCCAGAATGCAGTGCAGCTACACGGCATGAAAGCTCAGCAAGTCAGCTAGTGACGGGATTAGTGAGTCGGGTTTGAAGCTTTAGAAGCTGACATGTTTGAGGGAAGTCTAGAGATGACACGAGGGAGGTGGACACACTGAGGCATTCTGGGTAATATAGTCAACTAAACTAGAACTAAATGCGTGTCCATGGAACTTGTAATTGAAATACCCAGAATGCTTTGTGAGTGGCAGATATCTGAAAAACAATATGCTTGAAAACCTCACCGGTCTTAATGACGGCAGAAAAACTGCACTACGGATATAGCTGGAAATCTTTCCTGTGTGTGTGTGTGTGTGTGTGTGTGTGTGTGTGTGTGTGTGTGTGTGTGTGTGTGTGTGTGTTTTCAGAGGTTGCAGTGCAGCAGAGTAAAACAGGAAGAGGAGGGTGAGGGATGTGATGAGATGTGAGATGACTGACATGGCAGATTTTATTATAGATAATGATACAGTGCTATTTATTATTACTGAGCTCTCTCTCTCTCTCGCTCTACATCATGTTCTGGATTTTTCTCTCCCATCACAACCTTCCTGTCTCTCAAAATTTATCCCTGCCTCTGTTTGTATCACTCTCAGTGAAGGCACGTGGCTTTTATTCTTATCAGTCACAATGAAGGGGCGTGGCCTATATTATTATCAGACTCAATAAAGGGGCGTGGCTTTTATAATGATCAGGCTCAGTGATGGGGTGTGGCTTTTATTTTTACCAGTCTCAGTGAAAGGGCGTGACTTTATTATCATCAGTCTCAGTGAAGGGGTGTGGCTTTGTACTGATCAGTGTCATGGAAGGAGGTGTGGCTTCTGTACTTATCAGTTCCAGGAAAAGGGCGCAGCTTTTTTTGTTTAAAAAAGTGAAGGTGAAGGGGCATGGCTTTTGTTTTTCTCAATCTCAATGAGCGGGCATGGCCTTTGAGTTTTTCAGTCTCAGTAAAGTAGGCGTAGATTTTTTGTTAAGCAGTCTCATGAAGGGGTGTGGCTTTTATTCGTATCAGTAACAATGAAAGGGTGTGGCTTTTATTCTTATCAGTCTCAGTGAAAGGGCGTGGGTATCAGTTTCAGTGAAGGGGTGTGGCTTTTATTTGTATTCTCACTAAAGGGGTGTGGCTTTTATTTGTATCATTCTCTAAAGTGTCTCACTAAAGGGGTGTGGCTTTTATTTGTATCAGTCTCACTAAAGGGGTGTGGCTTTTATTTGTATCATTCTCACTAAAGGGGTGTGGCTTTTATTTGTATCATTCTCACTAAAGGGGTGTGGCTTTTATTTGTATCAGTCTCACTAAAGGGGTGTGGCTTTTATTTGTATCATTCTCACTAAAGGGGTGTGGCTTTTATTTGTATCAGTCTCACTAAAGGGGTGTGGCTTTTATTTGTATCAGTCTCAGTGAAGGGGTGTGGCTTTTATTTGTATCAGTCTCACTAAAGGGGTGTGGCTTTTATTTGTATCAGTCTCACTAAAGGGGTGTGGCTTTTATTTGTATCAGTCTCAGTGAAGGGGTGTGGCTTTTATTTGTATCAGTCTCACTAAACGGGTGTGGCTTTTATTTGCATCAGTCTCACTAAAGGGGTGTGGCTTTTATTTGTATCAGTCTCAGTGAAGGGGTGTGGCTTTTATTTGTATCGGTCTCACTAAAGGGGTGTGGCTTTATTTGTATTAGTCTCAGTGAAGGGGTGTGGCTTTTATTTGTATCAGTCTCACTAAAGGGGTGTGGCTTTTATTTGTATCAGTTTCAGTGAAGGAGGCGTGGGTTTATTTGTATTAGTCTCAGTTAAGGGGCGTGACTTTATTTGTATCAGTCTCAGTGGAGGGGCGTGGCTTGTATTTGTCAGTCTCAGTGGCTTGTATTTGTATCAGGGAAGGGGCGTGGCTTTATTTGTATCAGTCTCAGTGAAGGGGCGTGGCTTTTATTTGTATCAGTCTCAGTGATGGGGTGTGACTTTTATTTGTATCAGTCTCAATGAAGGGGCGTGGCTTTATTTGTATCAGTCTCAG